>JASAMZ010003191.1:0-24748 GCA_030248115.1 Linhomoeus sp. GSCO2_2
CATCATTCACTACAGTAATACTCTCCCTCCTACCGCCTTGTGGAACCAGTCGAGGTGTCTCTCGTGCTGGCCCAATCGGACGCGCGTCAGCAGAAACTCGACCTTGCGCTCGATTTGCACGGAGACCCGATAGCGGCAGAAGGTGAAGTTGGCAGGTCGAGACAAGATGTCTTCTATGCCCGTCGTCTGCTGACTCAGCTCGGCGGGGGAGCGAATCAGCGTCTGCCAAAGGCGCTCGAACTCGGGGATTTTGCCCACTCGCAGCAGGATGAAGAGGAGCTCCCGCCCCAACCATAGGCAGTCGTCGAACTGAAAGGAGAAAGGAGGGAGGGAGGCTAGGGAGGGAGGGAGGGAGGGAGGGAGGGAGGGAGGGAAGGAGGGAAGGAGGGAGGGAGGGAGGGAGGGAGGGAGGGTGGGAGGGAGGGAGGGAGGGAGGGAGGGAGGGAGGGAGGGAGGGAGGGAGGGAGGGAGGGAGGGAGGGAGGGAGGGAGGGAGGGAGGGAGGGAGGGAGGGAGGGAGGGAGGGAGGGAGGGAGGGAGGGAAGGAAGGAGGGAATGCAACTTTCACCTTCTCCCTGAGCAGCCACTCGCACAGTCTGACTTCCATGGCGCGTATGCCGTCGAAAGCGGGCTGATTGTGGTCGCAGATCAGTCGGCCGAAGATCAACAGCACCACGGGCGGCACGGCGCTCTTGGGCTTCAGCTCGCGCAGCCACTCCCTGCATATGTGTGCGAAGCGGGATCTACCGCGACTCGAATGGGACGCCAAAAGACGGTCAGTGCGCACTGCGCAGCGCACCGATTCTCCTCCAGCATGTTGAGGACGCCGTGCGCGAAGTGCGTCGTCGCGTTGAAGTTGCCGCCTGCAATGAAGCGCACGCAGATATAATTAGGGATAGAAAGAAATCTGACAAAAACTCTTTTACGTCTGGTACTCGACTAAGAGAGGGCACGCCATCAGGGTAAGCGTTTGACCCAGCTGTAGCCGCATTCAGACAAGAACTCAGTTGGTGGTTAGGTTACTACAGGTTACTACGTACTATGAGGTTACTACAGTATCGCACTACAGTAATACGCGGTCACTACTACAGTACCAGGCGGTTACTACTTTATGGCCGGCGCTACAGATTCCTTCGCCATCAAAAACCCACTGTCACCATAGCGCAGCGGATATTCGCGCGCTGTGCGCACACAACTTCCCTCTCTCTCTCCCCTCACCATTTCCAATGTTCCTCAGCAGATTCAGCAGGACGTTGTCGATTTTGGGCACGTTGGCTTTTATTGCCTGTCGAAAGAACCACATGAGCTGATCCCTGACCGGCGCCTTCAGTCGCGGGAACAGCTCGATCAGGACGATGTTCACGTTCGTCAGCAGCATCACGAAGCCGTCGCTTTGGACCAAGGACGCCAGCCGGAAGTACTAAGAGAAATGGATTGGGATTTGGAGCAGGAAATGTAGTGAAATTTTGGCTTGAGGCACTATTTTAGGGCGTTTTGGAGTCAGAAATCGCTGCTGTTCGCGTATGGAAGCAAAATCGCGCAACACTTGCACAAGTCGTGAAAGACGCCTTGTCTATAGTGCTCGAACCAGTTTTCAGGTCAAACAGTACAGTAGCCAAGACACACTACTATCACGATTCTCTTATACAAAAGTCCAACATTCGCGCTCACATTGGGCGCCGCTTCTTTGTCTGTCAGCATTCCGTAGAGAAGTCCCAGACAAACAGTCTCGTAAGCTTTGCCGCCGCCAACCGAAATCTGTGCGCAGCATTCAAATATTGCGTTTCAAAAACTCAAATTTCGTCAAAATTCCGACCATTTTCAACAACGCTTGATGGCCCTCCGCTTGGCTGCTGCCCTTTAGCTGGGCCATCACCTGCTGATACGCTTGCTCCAGCTTCTGAGAGGCGAAAACTTTGAAATATCGACAAAATTTACAACCAAAATTCGAAAATTTCGACGAACATCTTCATTTTCGGGCCGAGGCTCGGCGCCCTCGACTAAGGTGATCAGATTCGACGGAGGGAAAGGTCGGCGCGACATAATTCTTCGCGAGAATCGATCACAATATCACGTATTTCATGCGCTATTTGATTCCAATCGGATAATTTCTTACTCTTCGTTCGGTGGCCCGACGCCCTCCAACTTGCGCTCGCAACAATACAGAGTTCAAATCGTTTGTTTACCGTATTGCGAAAGCGTAACCTTCCGTGCGAGACGCGCCGGATTCAGTTGGAGGGAGGTACATATGGTGCACCCAGGGTACAATAGTCTGGCTGGTTATTCCAACGGACAAACTGGTAGTCGTTGATGACGGCGTCCCTCCCGTTTCGACTGATAGGACACATTTGTCCTAAATTTTTGTGTACTAATGTCAAATCCCAGTCAATATCGACTCTTTTGCGATTCTTCTTCCGACTTCATCGCAAGTTGCGCAGAACTTGTGCAAATACTTGGCCAAGTCTGAGTCATACTTGCGCGATCGCCGACGGCGAGTCAACTGCAGCGAACAATTGGCTTTCACGGCGGCGAGGCGCGAAATGTCGCCGCCTGTCAACGTCTGTCATCTCAATCGGGCGGCGCCGTCGCCGACTGCGCAGCGCCCGACGCGTAATTATCCCGCCGTTCGTTTTGATGGGCGTCGTCGGCGGCGGCGGCGATTCCGATTGCCGGCTGAAGCTGTGAGAACTCGCGCCTCGCGCTCGCTCCGCTGGAGAAGAACACGACGACGACGACGATGTAATTCGCTCTCGAATTGTCAATGCCAGCGCAGCAGAGCTTGTTTTGTTGCATCTCTTTCTCTCTCCCTCCGTCTGTCTTTGTGTGTCCCGTCCAACTCAGATGATGCGTGACTTGTCGAGAAGAAGAGAGCGGGCCCGAAACGCGCCCGGAATGCCTTCGTTGCGTCGCGCCCGAATCCAGTTGCCCAAAAGTGGTACTAGTAGAAGCGCCTTCTCAGCGGGTGGTCGATCGCCGAAGATGGCGCCGCGCAAAGCGGTGGTACCGAAGACGAACGGCGACGGCGAAGCGCCGCGCTCGAGCAAGGTGCGAGAACTGGTTATAAGCCACCGTTATATATGTCACGGGGAGAACCCGAGTTCAGTGCGAACCCGAGTACTCGGGTTCTCCCTGGTTATTTAGGGAGAACCCGAGTGCTCGGGTTCTCACTGATGCAGCTAGTGAGAACCCGAGTAGAGTGGCGCTGGGCGGCAAGGCGCGCTTGGCCGAGGGCGCCCGTGCTGTACATGAGCCCTATCAAGTTAGTTGACAGCTAATTGCCGCTTTCAATTTGTTTTAACAGCTTTTGTTTCGGAAAAAGCACCTGTTACACTATTTGAAAAAGTCCGGTTGACATTAGGTTTAATGCGTTAATTGACAGTCCACGTGTCTTTGACAGCTGTATATTCCTTTGAAATCAGGCTATGCTTAGGCTCGCCCTGCGCCCACAGTGCACAAGAGTCAGTCGGCGTCGCAGTCTGGCGGGTCGAAGCTTAGGCTTAACGCGACCGGTGACCGACTTCAGGGCGCGCGGAGCGCGCCCTGAAGTTGGTGGTCGCGCTAAGCCTCAGCTGAGACCCGCCTGGCGCGACGCCGGCCGAGTTTTAGTGCAAACGATAAGTGGAATGGACACTCCTCCATCTACTTCACCTCCTGCTCAGGCCGGCTGTACCTCGCCGACCAGAGATTGCGCGGCTTGCCGGCCCTTTCCCGCCGTCTCTTTCCCGCCGTCTCATGCGCATTCTCTGGAATGGGTGCAACCACAGATGTGAAATCTCGCTCATTACACTCAGTCTAGTCTCTCATGAATAACAATCACAACGAGACACACCTCATCAGCACATTTCGTGCGACATTTGCACAAAGACACTTTGCCCACTGCTATTCGCGGCGTACGATGTCTCAGCTCTTCATGGCCTGTACTATGGTGATACTTTTGTCGGGTACATCAAAGGCGGCCTAAACACCTGCTGCCACAACAAGCATTCCTCCTCGTTAGCTGGCTCACGAAACTTAGGCATGTACCCGTTTGCCATTCAGCTTGTCATAGTGAATGTACAAACGACCGGCAAAGATTATAACACTGCAACGTCTCAATGGACAGTGCGTGCTGACTCAACTGATGATGTGATGCAATGATCAGCGGCTTCTTTCTTTGAGGGCAACGCTGGCTGACTAGGGAACGGGGGGGGGCGGGGGTCGGGTGGTCTGCGCAGCGCCGGGGGGGGGGGGCTTTCGCGTCCACACAAGCGGCGGAAGGCGGAGAGACACCGTGCGCTGCGCGATTGCACTTCCAACCGATGTAAGTGCAATCGGCCATTTTCCAGCGAAAATTGCACTTACGTCTGGATTGCACTTCCAGCTACGACATATACACTTATTGGAGGTTTAAATAATGTACCTGAGTGCGTCTAGAATATACGCGCCCACAGTATGTAGCTTTGTTCCGTCTAGCCTATCTGGGGTAGCTGTATGTGAATGATGTCAAGCGCAGAAAGCAGTGGTCGCGACAGCCAGCTCTTTCGCTGAATTGAACAAGGATCGTGGATATGGAGATGAAGTATAGTGGTTGTTGGGGCCACAGCTGCGCAAGCCATCGATAATGCCGCCTACGAATTAATGCCGTCTCCATGTGGCATGTAGCTTTGTGATTCCGTTTCTGCCACTCGGCAGCGGTGGCTTAACAGTGTGTAGGTGCCAGTAGCGTTTCCTACAAGGTGGACAGCGAAATGGGACTGTTCGACGCGATTGTAAGCGCTTCCTTGATCGAATGTGGAAATTGTAGTACCATTCGTAATTAAACGTTATTTCTTTGTATCTAGACGGCCGAAACCGACGCCGTGAGAGACAGTCAGCGCAAGTTCCTCGCCAAACGACTGGTCAAACTTCGCACCGCCGACCCTGGCAACTTCGGCCACTGCTTCGTCAAGCCCACACTACAGGTAAATCGTTGGAATATTGAGGCGGCATCAGCAGGGTTCACTGGCCTTAGCCAGGCATTTCGTTTGGCTTCCATGTGCCATCAATCAACTTGTCAGTCGGCCAAGCGCCGATCAGTTGCGGTTGGAGGCTAGTGGCGCTCTGTTCCCGAGAAAGCAAGGCAATTTGCGCGCATGTTGCGCCCGCTCGACAGTGAATCAGCTCGCGCGAGCGCGCACCCAAGGTCGCTTGCATGCGAAGAGAGGCTGCTGACTTGTTGGGCAAACAAGCTCGCGTCGGGTCTGCGCGCAATATCTCTCCGAAACCAGGAAGGAAGGCTGTTTTCTTTCTGAGTGCTCTCTGAGCATGGCCTCTCAACAGTCGTCGAGTTTCTCCACCAGTGACCCTTCCTTGCAGTACTTCCTGGCGACGCTGTGCGACGTCGAGGTGCGCCAGGAGCGCAAGGCGCGCGTGGGCCTGCGCTACGACCGCACCCCAGAGGTGCGGAAGCTGCTGCGCCGACTCAGTCGGCAGCAGGCCGTCAACGCCGACACCTTCGCCAATGAGCCCAACGCCATCATCGCCGCGCTGAAGGTAGGCGCGACTGCTTTTTGTCGTCGTCGTCGTCGTCGTCGTCGTCGTCGTCGTCGTCGTCGTCGTCGTCGTCGTCGTCGTCGTCGTCGTCGTCGCGTCGTCGTCGTCGTCGTCGTCGTCGTCGTCGTCGTCGTCGTCGGCGTCGGCGTCGTCGTCGTCGTCGGCGTCGTCGTTCCCGCCGTTCTGACAATCCACAATTTTAGGAGGTGCTCTCCAGCTTCCCAGGGGGGATATTCGTCGATGTCTCCGACGAGTTCTACCAGATCCCTCTCAGGTCCGACCTTGAGATGACCATCCTCTACCTCCACGGGTATGTCGTGTCTCAGAGAGGCCGCCGATTCCGATTCAGCTACTCCGTCAGCTACTCCGTCCTCACTTCCCTCCGCAGGTTGCTCCACACGCTGCCCCACTTCCTCCGCCAGTTCGTGTACCTGGTCTGTCGCAGTCTGCGCAATCTTGTCAGTCAGGCGGCCGGCGATCAGACCTCCGCCTACACGGACCTGCTGCTGCTCTTCACGCCCGCCCTCTTCCCCAGCAGCGTGGGCGTCGTGGAGCGCTTCCTGCGCGCCGCTCGCCTGACACTGGTCGGCTTCTAGTGAGAATTCGAATGCGAATTTGACGATAAAGCTTGTCAGAAGACGAGCCAGATTTAAGCAAATGTGCAGGGCTTCGCAGAGCGCAGTCTCAGGTTAGAGTAAGGTTACGGTCCGCCCCGTTCGCTTGGCGATTGGATTACGGTACTATGGTACTGTGTCGGTTTGGTCCAGAAGAAACCTTGAACTTTGAACTTGACTATTTTCAGGTGATGGTTGACTGCTGCGAGCAGGTCTTCCGGCCGGTCGTATGGCTCGATCCGCGCCACCCCGTCCACCCCAACTACCCTCTTGGGGAGGAGGAAGCCTTCTTCTACCGTGAGTGCTCTACTATAATTTGTACAGTAACAACCTCAATTAGTCCAACAGCGTTGCGAGCAAGGTAGCACTGCGAAGGCCAAATTAAACGACCAAAGAGCGTCACTCACCAAATTCAGAGATTCTCGCCAGCCTCTGCCGACTGGAGGCGACCTTAGGCGAGGACGACAGCGATGACGACGACGACACAGCCGCTGGGAAGGGCAAGAAGGCGCCACGGGATTCAGGCAACTGCTCTGAAGAGGAGGTCGAGAGAAGCCCAGAGTCCGACAGAACGTCTTGGGCAGAACTATATCAGTTCGCGTTCACGGAATCGTGAACGGAACATTATGCGCGCGCGCCTGCAGGGGAAGTGAAGTATACTGCATTGATTTGTGAGAACTGAGGATGCAGCATGATTTCAGTGATTCGACCGCTGCTTAGGCCGGCTAGGAGTGTATGTATAGCACGTCCTATTGCGCTCGAGCTGGAAAACGAGACGACGCAAGTTTGTGAGAATCTATACTTTACGTCGTCAAGCAAGCTACAAGGTACAATTGTATGTAAATGCAACACTGATTCTACGACGAATCGACTATTGCTGGAAGGTGTTTTAGTGTCGCGGGGTCTCGAGCGGCGTCTCAAGCTGATGCGCCAGTTGCCGATACGGTAGCCGCGGTCAAATTTGCATATACGTTGGAAGGTGGGCAGACCGCCTATCATCTGTCGTCGACTGCGCTCCGGTAAGAGAAGCGAGGCGCGGATGGCGGACGTCGTAGCAGAGCCAGCGGGAGCGCAGGCGCGCCGTCGGCGGCGCCAGCAGTTCAACTTCAACGTGGGCCTTCTGGGCCACGTCGACAGCGGCAAGACGGCGCTGGCGCGCGCCCTCTCGACGACGGCCAGCACGGCCGCCTTCGACAAGAACCCCCAGAGTCGCGAGAGGGGCATCACGCTCGACCTGGGCTTCTCCGCCTTCGGACTGGCGCTCGGAGAGGAGGACTGGGAGAGTCGGCCGCCGCTAAGAGATGTGGACGCGGCTCAGGTCGGTGGTAGAAGCGCGGAGAAGGAAAGTGCTGTCTATTCTCAATTCTGCTAATGCAGGCCTTTTGGAATTGGCCGTTCAGTGGGTAGGTTCTGTTCGGTCGACTGTGTCCAGTCCACCCGACACGCGCGACGAGTCTTGTCGGGTGCCGCCGCCGTAGCTTGGCTGTCGGCGGGCGAGCGAAGTTGTGCGCTCAGAATCCGCCTGAGATTCGATTGGCGCCGATAGTGTCAGTCAGTCGACAAGGCAGCCTCGGCAACTAACTTCTACTCAACAAGACTCACCCCGTTAGAGTAGGACGATTGTCTGCCGAGTCTAGAAGACTGATTTCAATTCTCCGTCGCGCCCCAAAAGCCGGATTCCGCTTCTCTTTTGACCGTAGGTGCGATCCAGAATTGGGCCAGGGGGGGGGGGTCTTTGGGGTTTTGGGGGGGGGGGGGTCTCCGGATCAGGAATCCGTTTCCTGATCGGCTCAAAATGGGGGGGGGGGGGGTAGACAAATGTACCAAAAAAGTGTCAAAAATTAACTATTTTTGCTCTATTTTCATGCGAAATTCATAGAAAATGGCCAAAACTACGCAAAAATAGCGCCGCAGGCGAAAATTTTGGCCAATTTTGGACTGATTTTGGGAAAATTTTGTTAATTTTTCCGGCTTCCTCTGGGTGGGGGGGGGGGGGGTCCGGCGAAAATTTCTAAGGGGGGGGGGGGGGGTATCCGGAATTCCCGTCCGGATGGCCAAGGCTAGGGGGGGGGGGGGGTGACCCCCCCTATCCCCCCCCCCCCCCCAATCGCACCTATGGTTGTGAGCTCAATCCGCCTGAGATTGGCGCCGATAGTGTCAGTCAGTCGACAAGGCAGCCTCGGCAACTACTCAACAAGACTCACCCCGTTGGAGTAGGACGATTGTGTCTGCCGAGTCTAGAAGACTGATTTCAATTCTCCGTCGCGCCCCAAAAGCTCGCTTCCTTCCCCTTGTCCAGATCACGGTGGTCGACTGCCCGGGCCACGCGTCCCTCTTCCGGACGGTGATCGGGGGCGCGCAGATCATCGACTTGGTAGTTTTGGTGGTGGACGCGCTCAAGGGCGTCCAGACGCAGACGGCCGAGTGCCTGCTGCTCGCCGAAGTCACCTGCCCGGGCAGAATGGTCGTCGCCGTCAACAAGTGAGCACATCAGAGTTATTGGTTGGAGACCTGTTGGCGCGTAGCTTTCCCATGCCTGGTCAAACCATAGGTTCCTTTGGGGGGGGGGGGGGGGGGGGGGGGGGTTACCCCCCCCATGGCCATCGGCCGATACGGACGAGGTTCCGGACGACCCCCCCCCGGACTCCCATCTCAGACCGACCCCCCCCCCCGAGCGACCCCAAAATGCCGAAAAATTTTCGCCTGCGGCGCAATTTTGTTGTTCTAATATGTATTTTGACCATTTTTAAGCTAGTAAATGGCGTTTATGTGTATGTTTGCAGTACTAAATGAGTAAAATACACGTTTTTCTGCACTTTTTGAAGCAAAAACTGCCAAATTTCCTTCAGTAAAAGACCCCCCTAGCTTTTCAAAATGGCCATCCGGAAACGGAATCCGGTTCCGGATGACCCACCCCCCTCGACCCTCAGTTGACCCCCCCCCGGACCAAATCTGGTAGGAACCTATGGGTCAAACTCTTTAGGCGTAATTTCCAAGATTTTGTCGCGTCTACGTTCAAACTTGTACCTAGAATACTATTCGGCAAAATCTAGCCGGATCGACTGAGATATCGCCCCAACTCGCAATTGGCAACAATTTTACAAAATTGGCTATAATTAGCTTCAAATCAGTACAAATTCTTCAACCATGGCTCCACCAGCCTCCAGAGACATGATTTTGGGTGTTACCCGGACTAAATTCGAGAAAAATAGTGCCGCAGGCAAGATTTTTTGTGTCAAGATGACTGCCAAAGAAGCGCTCAAAAACATGTTTTCATGGCTGAATGGAAGCACCCGCCTATTCCTAAAATTTTGGCCCAAGACTACTCAAACAATCCCATCCCAGGTGCGACCTCCTGCCGGCGGCCGATCGCCAGGGCGCCTTCGGGAAGCTGGAGAAGCGCCTGAGGAAGACGCTCGCTTCCACGTCCTTCGCGGAAGCGCCCATCGTGGGCGTGGCCGCGGCGCCGACGACGACGGCGCAAGAAGAAGAATCGGAGGAGTGTCTGACGGCGAGGCCGCTGCTGGAGGCGATTCGGCGCTCGCTTTATCTGCCCGACAGGTCGACGGACGGCGAGAAGTACATCATGGCGGCCGACCACTGCTTCTCCATCAGAGGCCAGGGAACCATCTTGACAGGTCGGCGGGCCGTTCATAAGTGGCCTACAGGAGTGTAGAACGTTCTCACGTTCTCATAACACAACCGCGCTCCAGGCCCAAAATTGGTCAGAGAAAGCTGTTGCTTACGCTTGTCGACGTGGTGTGGTATGAGAAACGGCGCCAGTTTGCGTTGCTTTCAGTCCAAATTTTGGGTCTGATGGTCACCAAATTCGAGTATGGCGATCGGGAAAATATCGTGTTCTCTCTTGCTTCCACACCTTTAGTGATTGGGGGGGGGGGGGGCGCTAGCTGACCAATTTTGCAAGTACCGTAAATCCTCAAATAGGCGCTCCTCCAGAGGTAGGTTGAAAAATAAGCGCCCAGGGCGCTTATTGGAGGATTTGCGGTGGGTAACTCAGCCTCCAGTCACCCCTGGACAACGTTTCTTATGATTCACTAATTATAGTTTGCCGTCGCATGTCATCTGATATCTCACCGTATTCCCATAACAGGCACGGTGCAGAGCGGCAGCGTCAGAGTGGGGCAGGAGGTGGAGCTGCCGGCCATCGGGGAAGTGCGCAAGGTCAAGTCGATGCAGAGCTTCCGCCGACAGGTCGACGGCGCTTCCAAAGGTGGGTCTCGAAGTGTGGGGCGTTGCGCAGATTTGTGAAATTGTTACTGTCTTCCGTGCGGGAACCTTTCGTAATTACCGTGTAATGAGCCAGCTGCCTCTAATTAGCCTCCACCCTCCAATAGTGACCCCTCCTAGAGAGGAAGGTTAAAACGATGAGTCCCCGCCTCCAGTGCACCCTGTCTTATGCACTGCACTAACTGTGTGTGTACTGCAAGGCATACTGTATGCATGTATGCTGTTCTATAGATACGACTTCAGCTACCGCATGTAGAAAACATGGCTTGAGTAGTACACTTTACCTTGTATCCAGTAGGCAATTATGAGCCACCATCAATAAAGGGGAGTCGAAAGGATAAACCCCAGGGGGGGGGGGGGGGGGCTTATTAGAGTATCACGATGCGTCAACTACCACCAAGTGGTTTAGTTTGGTCTGAGCGTTTTCTGGAGTCGCACGCTGATTAATTTGCCTTACTTAGTGTCTCATCCTTCTCTTCTAGGCGACCGCGTGGCCCTGTGCGTGACGCAGCTGGAGGCGAAGCTGTTCGAGCGCGGCCTCGTCTGCGCCAAGGGCGCCGTCCCCAAGTGCTACGGCGCCGTCGGAACCTTCGAGCGCATCCAATACTTCAAGCGCTCGCTGCCCGCGCACTGCAAGCTCCATGTGACGGTTGGACACGAGACCGTGATGGCGTCCTGCTGCTTCTTCGCGTCGACCTCGGGGGAAATGGGTAGAGATGTAGAAGTTTTTATCGTCGAATTTCTTTGTCAACTTTCTTACGAAATGTACTACGTCTTCTACTTCATGTCCCAAAGCCGTCTTACGGTGGAACAGCGTTGTTGGGTATACCGTTGTGCAGATATGGTACCACACTACCACTACACTACACAGTGTGTCAGAATAGTTCCAAAGTCGACAGCAACATTGTGGACAGGCGCTGACAACAACATATAACAACCACCTTCACTTCATGTACTCAGAGCTGCCCACATTTTGTATCAGCTAGCTAGTTGTATTAGCTAGATTTTGAAGTATTCTTTTGCCACCGTAAAGAAATTCCAAACAATTCTACATCTCCAGGAATCGGCGCTTTCGACTTCGACTTCTCCGCCGACTACGACTGGCTGGAGTCGGTGGAACCAATTGGGAAGGAGCAACAGCAGCAGCCGCCGCCGCAACTGCATCGAATTCTGGCGCTTCTCAACTTCGAGCACGCCGTTCTACTGCCTCCGCACTCGAGCTACATCGCCTCTCGTCTAGACGCCGACATCCACGAGAACAGCTGCCGACTGGCCTTCCACGGACGTCTGCTGCACCTTTTCGCGGAGAAGGAGTACAAAAGCGGCGCCCTGCGCCAACTGCGCGTCTTCAAGGCGAAGCAGAAGCAGGGGACGGTCGAGAGGGCGCTGGACGAGACGACAGTGGTCGTCAGAGGTCTGGCCACGAAGGAGGGCAGCGTCCAGCATCTGTTGGGGCTAAGAGTGGAGTTTGAAGACACTGGAGACGTTGGAATGGTCGAGAGCGGCTTCGGCCAAAGCGGCAAGGTCAAGGTCCGTATCGCCGGCGCTTCGGCGCAGTTGGCCGAGCGCCTGTCGGCGCTGGGCGGAAGCAAGCGCAAGCAGAAGGCCAAAGATGACGGCGAGGCTGCTTCCGCGAAGCAGCAGCAGACGCCGCTCAAAGTGACCCTGCGATTCCGGAAGTCGATGTTCGATCCCGGCCGAGCGATGCTCCAGTAGTTGATTGTGATAGCTAGTAAAAGGTCGACGTGCCAGTGGTGTGAGCGAAGCATACATTCGCGGAAACCAGCGGCCGCTGCTCGATCGTGGTCCCGTAACCATTGCGCCCTGTATGGCCACTGACTTCTCTCCAGATTCTAGATTGACACCATGACCTCAATCGCTCCTCGGCTGCGCCCACTTTCTTTGCGCCTGGCGGCGCGTCGCTGCTGCGCTCCGTCTATGCTTCCGCCCGTTTCACTTCCCCTCGCCGCTTCCGCCGGCCGTCCTCCCCTCCAGGCTCAGCCAGTGCGCTGCTTTCGGCTCTCTTCTGCGCAGCTCAAGAAGGGACGCAAGGCGAAGCCCATCGAAGAGGAGGAGGAAGAGAGCAGCGACGAAGAGGAGGACGAAGAGGACTCGGACGACGACGATCCCGAGGACGGCGGCTACGTGGAGAAGCAGGTGCACGCCAAGTCGTCGCGCTTCGACTCCGCCGCCGCCGCCGCCCTCGGCATGAAGCGGAAGTGGGCGCTTGCGCTTATGAACCTCTCGCATCTCAACTGGATGAATGTGTGACTTGCACTCTGTTCCCTTTCTGCAGCGAGCTCTCGACCGCCATGATCAAGGGGAGGGTGTTTCTGAACGGGGAGCTGCCGCCCAAGATGACCTCGCCGGTACGCCGAGTCTACTGTAGGCGCTTCTTAGAGAAGGACACCGTAACATGTCCTCTCGACAGTAGATGGATAGATTTAGTATAGTTACAAGTTTAGTCATTCGCGATACCGTAGCCCTGTGAGGATTTCATTGTGGCAACCTGGGTGTAATAACTGTGGTTGCGAACTTTGTATTCGAAAGAACGTGATGTGAACCCCCCCCCCCCCCCATCCACCGCCCACCTCCCGCATTATTTGAAGCGCCTTCAGGGTCACCAAACCCCTCTGTTGGGCCTCCTCTCCCCCAATCGTCGCTCAGACAAAGTACACGCATGTTATGCGCCTGCTATGCCCCACCACTGTACCGTAATACCGCTATACCGTAATCCAATAAGCCCCTCATGGCTGTCTTTAGACACGGTACGCTGTTGAAGTTAGGGGAGGGGGGGGTGCTTATTAGCGTGTCTACGGTACCCTCCTTCTCTTGCGCAGGTGGGCGTGGGCGACACCGTCGACCACATCGTGCGGCGCGTGGAGGCCGACCCGCGACTTGCGGTGGTCAACCGAGCGGAAGTGATGGACGTCTGGGACGACACCCACAATCAGGCGCTGGCGCTCGAGTTGCGCTTCTACGCCAACCTGGTCGTCGACGACTACCCGCCCCAATCGACTGAAGCTTCTACCGAGAAGGAGTGACGGAGTGATGAAGCGCGGCGCTTTGCGAATGCTATGATGTTCTAGTGCGGGAAATGTAGACGACAGAACTGCGTACCTAGAACGGAAAGTGGCATAGAGGCGTCGGTTGTGGCAAATAGTGATGGCGCCAGTTCGTTCGCGAGTTGTTCTCAACGAAAGAAGACGAACACTCGCGTGCGTCCGTCTTCTGCTACCGTACCTGTGGCGCTAACAGCCGTAGCACTCTGCGCCACCACTTCGACGCTTCTCCGGTGGCTGAAGAGAGAAGCAGCCTGACCTAACTTCGACATTGAACTGGCCTTCCTTAGTGGGGCACTGGTCGCCGCGCCACGTATTGTATGGCGCTGATGATGCGGTGTGTGTAGTTTGGCACAGCTGGACTTTCGTTTGTTGCGACCCGAGGGAAAACAGCGAAGCGAAATGAGACGGAAAGCGAAGTCGGCCACATCAGACGTGACTTCGCTCACAAAAGACGAGCGCCAGTGATCACCGGCCAAGAATGAATGGATGCGCACATATCACGAGCTTCTTTTGTTGCGGTTTCACCATCCATCGCCTTCGGTGTCGTCTCGGTCGCGTCGGGAGGAGGGGCCTGAGCGGACCCATCGTCCATCGCCGCCGCGGCTTCGCCGGTAGCGGACTGCTCGTCTTCCCCGGTGACAACGAACACTGTCATTTCCTCCTCTTCCGCCTCCCCCGCCGGCCGGCTCTTCCTGATCGTTCTCCGGCAGGTTCGCGTCTTCGCCGTCGCCGCCGAGCGGATCTTCCAACTCTGGCATCGGCTCCCATTCTTGAATCGTCGCCTCGTCTTCCTTTGCCTCTGAAGAATGGACACTTTCGCGACCCTGTTGTGAGGAAGGAAGTGGGTGAGCTACTGACCTTGAATTGGCAGTCCTTCGTCCGTCATCGTCTAGGGCTTGCAACATGTAGATTGTCCAGTAGGACAGAAGGAGCTCCAAGGAGTAGAATCCGACTGGAACAGAGGTGGCCGAATGCAATTGACGACGGCAAAGGAAGCGTGAGAACGAGCAAGCCACCCATACATACGCCGAGAAGACGGCGGCTGCCATGTCGCACCTGGCACTCGACCATAAACTGGTCAAGCGCGTTCTTGAGAATTCTTCCGTACTTCGGCACTCCTCCACTGCAAAACAAGCGCATTTCGTCGTCACCGTCTCTTCGTCCCACGATTCAACGCCCATTCAAGCCGTCAGGCACAAATTTCTACGAGATCCTGGTACACTAACGGCGCATGAAACTGCGTTGTCAGGCTACACGGAATGCATGTGTAGAATCAGCTTCGATACCCAAGAAACACCAAGTGAGCAAACGACGCACAGCGGATGGCGGCTACGTAGTTGCGCGTTGCGGTCGGTCTTTTAATACGCCAAATTTGAAATACAACTACCGTAATAGGTACATTGGAGTCGAAGATTCCTTCAAGGGAGAGCAGTATCCAGGTAGCAGGCTAAACAGCAAACTGTCATCTGTCGATAGGTGATAGGCATAGCTGCACAAAGCATAGCTGCACGCAGCCGAGCTTCGAAACTCTATCGGGTCGGGGCCATCATCGGAGAACTGAAAGGAACGAACGATTACCGAATACAGTGGCACAAACGCACGCCAAAGTACGTACGTATGTACCAAATCAGGTTTGCGTCACGTTGGGCGGTGTTCGCAATCGACGCACAACCGTCTGCCAGTTGACTTTGTGCGGTGCGGCGCCTGAAGAAGGAGGTTCAGCTAGTGGAGTGCATCATCATATCCTTCACCAAGGTGCCCGTGGGCCACAGAGGCCAGAGATACAGTGTGTTAGACCCAAGAGTGAACAGGAACAACAGAGCAAGACGCAGCGCGGCGTTAATAAGAAAGCGAGAGCTCGAAGTGTCACTGCGGAATGCGGATCTCTTCTCGATCACATCTCTGTCTCTTCTCCAGTCGTCCCTTCGCCTCCGCCCGTGGCGGTAGCCGACAGCTCGACTCCTCCAACGTTCACATCGAACTCCGATGGGCCGCGCACCACAGCCGTCGCCTTCTCCTGAATGAGTGCTAGTTGTACTGTCGTCATGAGAAGAAGAGGAAGGAGAAGAAAGCGAGCAATGAATCGGCCGGCGACCTCCTTGTCGTCAGTGACTTCGCCGTCTTCCTCTGTCTCCGTCTTCGTCGTCTCCGTGGAAGTGGTCTCCCCATCCTTCTCTTCCTCCCCCTCCGCTTCTTCTGTCGCTGCGGAATGTGTCGGCTGCTGCTCCTTCTCTTCCTCCGTGAAGGTGGGCAGACTCTCCACGCCCTCCAATGTGCCGCCGGTGACAACGAGCGCTGGCATTTCCTCCTCCGCCTGCGCCTCCTCCAGCGCCTCCTCCAGCTCCTCCTCCTGCGCCGCCTGCCCCTCCTCGTCGTCGTTCTGCGCCACGTCCGCGTCGCCGTCACCGTCGTCATCGTCGTCGTCTGGCAGATTCAACTCCGGCATCGGTTCCCATTCTTGGATCGTCGCCTCGTCTTCCTCGGGCTCCGAAGAATGGACACTTTCGCAACCCTGCTGTAAGGAAGGAAGTGGGTGAGCTACTGACCATGAATGGGGAGTCCATCTTCGTGATCGTCTAGGGCCTGCAGCGTGTAGATGGACCAGTATGACAGCAGGTGCTCCAAGGAGTAGAATCCGACCTGGACCGAGGTGGCCGCCTGCAATTGACGACGGCAAAGCAAGCGTGAGAACAAGCGAGCCACTCGTACATATGTAAGCCGAGAAGAAGGCGGCTGCCAAGTCGCACCTCGCACTCGACCACGTCTTGCGAGAGCGCGTTTTTGAGTATTCTTCGGTATTTTGGCATGCCTCCGCTGCAAAACAAGGGCACTTCGTCGTCTCTCTTCGTCGCACGAAATTGAGAGCAAACCGGCCTTACTGAACAGTGAACATATGTAGCAGATGTTCAGATCGCCGTCGTCATCCTCTCCGTCCTCGGGACGATACGCCAACTTAGGTGAGCCGTCTTCATATAGGACGTCAAAAAGTACGTTCTCTACGGCGCATTTGGTCTGCAACAGAAGCGAAGCGTTGTCAGCTGTGGGCGAGTGAACAGGAAACGACAGAAGCTTCTTACCGTTACGTCGGGGCCCATGGAGGCGGCCTGTAAAAGCGGGGTTGCGATCTCAGTCGCCTGGATGGCCACTGGGAGGGCAGCCGCCGAACTGGGTCGGGATCCACGGACAACGTAGAAGCCGACGGGGCAGAGAAGCGCTAGAAGCAGCGCCGCCGCCACCAGCCCGTCGGCTGGAATTTCTGCAAATCCATCAGATCATAGACGTTCCGACCTGCTACGTGAAACCGCCCTGGTAGATGCCGTGGGCGATGAAGTCTACTGTCTTCTCACGACAAACCACCCAAGTGGCAAAAGAAAGAATGAATGTACAGTCGGTGTATTCACAGCCATCGAAAGCGTTCACTCTTACAGCGGGAGGCCGTGTAGGCCTTTCTATGATTGGTGCGCCCAACTTCCGAGTGTGAGCCGATTGGCCGAACTGGTGGGCGCGCAGCTGCCGGTCAAGTTTGTCATCGGTTACCGTAGTTGCGAGTGCCGGGAAGTCTGTGGTTTAGAATTTGAATTACAGAAAGGCCTCGACTTGTGTGACGGTGCATTGGCGGGGAACCTGGCCGCCTCCGCAGCATAGGTGCGATTGGGGGGGGGGGGGGGGTTACCCCCCCCCCCCCCTAGCCTTGGCCATCCGGACGGGAATTCCGGATACCCCCCCCCCCCCCCCTAGAAATTTTCGCCGGACCCCCCCCCCCCCCTTACCCAAAGGAAGCCGGAAAAATTAAGGAAATTTTCCCAAAATCAGTCCAAAATTGGTCAAAATATTCGCCTGCGGCGCTATTTTTGCGTATTTTTGGCCATTTTCTAATGAATTTCGCATCAAAATAGAGCAAAAATAGCTAATTTTTGGCACTTTTTTGGTACATTTGCCTACCCCCCCCCCCCATCCCTTTGAGCCGATCAGGAAACGGATTCCTGATCCGGAGACCCCCCCCCCCCCCCCAAAACCCCAAAGACCCCCCCCCCTGGCCCAAATCTGGATCGCACCTATGCTCCGTAGACGGACCAGCGGCTGCAATGATATTCGTACGTACAGTAATGTCACTGAAGGAGGTCTTAGGTAGACCTGCGATGATGAACAGAGCGTCGGTGGGCGAGTTACGGTCGAATTCACTACTCAGAGTCTTTCGTATGTGTTTCTGAGCGACGAGCTGCCGTGCGAGCCAGGTCTAAATGAAGTTTACTTGACTCGAGCTGTAACTTTGTTTCACGCCGTGATACTTCGCGTTCCCGCTGCTTTCCATTTCGGTCGCGCGTCGTGGTAGTGACGATATAGCCGTGACGCAAACTGGCGAGTGAATACTCATATCGAAAACAGAGCTACCACCCCCTTCCCCAGCGGCAGCGTAAGGTGGCATGAATATCCTTATGTCGAGGACAGAAGGCCCATGAATCGTGGACCTTAGATCCGCCCGTTGCAGTGCAACAAGGCGCGCGTGGGTAGCTTGGCGCGATGATAACGCGATTAGTCGGCCGGCAGCTGCGCTCGCTCCCGTCGATTCGGTGGCTTCCGTCGAGGAAGAAGGTGGTGGTGGGTCGTTGACGCAGTTTCTTCTTCTGGCGCCAATTGGTTCGCCATAAAGGCCCCAAGAACGACCACTCGCCGTCTTGTTCGTCGCTCTTTCGCCGATGGGGCGCATCCATCAGTTGATTCATAGAATTGTTTTCGCGCCCCCAATAAAGGGCCGGTCGCCGTTCTGCGCGAACGTACGTACGCGCGCGGGCGGGCGGATATCGTCGTAAGCTGCTGCGCCGGCTGGCTCGCGCCTCCGCTTTGTTTGCCTTCCGCTAATTTGACGAAAGAGAGAGAGAGAAATCCCAATTGCGCTGGCGGCGAGAACGCTTGTTAGCTCGACGCGGAACGCGTGAAAGATTCATGGAAGCGCAGCGCTCCAATCCGCAATTTGAGAAGCGCGAACTTTTTGCCATTTGTTGCCGCCCAGGAATTATGCGCGTATTATCACATCCTATTATATCGACCTGTCGCAAAGTGCAGATAGTGACCCAATTTGGCCTCCCCTCCGGCGAATATTTATGGCCACCCCCACCTTTGCACTATCCATTAAGCGCCGAATCAGAAATGTTGGAAAATGTGATACAGTGCCTCGTACGGCTCGTACTTCACCAGTGTTCGCCGCGAGATTAACAGTGCTACATTATTAATCGGAATACGTGAGCAGCCGTGCGGGGAATACGACACCACGCGACCCCGGGATTAGTCGCGAACTTTACTTGCAGTGCATGTTGTACGGTAGGACGCCTTTCAGTGATACATATGCCGCTGGAATCATTTGTCGTCGTCGTTGCGAAGCAGTAATTCTTTGGCTCGAAGCTACAAGTGCCTGCCTAGGATGACGCGAAGATAGGTTGTAGGATTCCGTTGCTACCGCGCGTCGCGTCTTCGTCGTCCAGTAGTGGTACTTCTCTCTTGCCGCCCACTACTTCGCCGTGAGAACGAAGTACTCAACTCATCAGCGCTGTGGGAAATCCGCCCCGTTCGCGGCAGCTGTCTACTCCTCTAGTGGTGGTGTCTTGTTCTAAGACGGCCGCAGCTCGTCCGTAAGTAATAATTAACCGCGCGGACACCGGAAGGAGCCGCGCTCCGAAGGAGCTTTGCTCACGCGTTCTCACTGCTTCGTTAGTGGAGGGGAAGGGAGGGAGGTGCGGATTTCGTCAGACCAGGTTCCCGGGCGGAACCAGAAGCAAGCAAAAGAAGAACCGAACCGGTCGGCGGCTCATTGGCATTCGGTCCGGCGGCGCCGCGGCCAATTGCGCAAACGTCCACCGCGCCCCGGACTGGCAAATGAGCCGCCGAGGCCGCAGATGGGCGTCGGATTTAATTTCCCCTTGCCACCACGCACGCGTTTTCGTGGAAACTGCGCGGAGCTCAGTCGCAGTTGCGTCGTCGTCGCCTGCACCAATTTGATTCGCGTCGCTTGTCAATCGAGAATGGCGAATTTGTAGTCGGGAAGTGTTCCCGGCCCCCATTCTTGGGCCAAATTGAATTGAGCACACGACAGATCTCTTTCTGTTTGTTGCCATCATCATCGCGCGCCTCCGCCCTTCCTTCGCCCCTAATTGGGCTTCTCTGCGCTTCTCTGTCGAGCGCCGATTCCGCTTCCATCCACTGCGAACTCCGATCGTCACGCGCTCCGCGTCCCTCCCGCCGCCCTAACTTCGTCACAGTCTGCTGTTGTTGTGTCGTCGGCCCATTTATAGAGGGGGCAACTTGACGCCGACGACTCAGCGGGTGCCGTCGTCGTCGTCGGCGGCGGCGCCCACCACAACCGCTTCCGTCCTTCCATCCATGTATGTATGTATATGTACGCCTAATGCTCGACGCCTTAATGGGCCGCATTCATCATTCATAACGGGGTTCGGCGCGGAATCGGCTCTGGAAACCCACGCGCCAAAGAACCGAACCCACTTGTTGGGGATGCGCTTCTGGCCGCCCCGCCTCCTTCTCAGAGTGGGAAGATCTGGCGCGGTCGCTGCGCCGTCTTCCGGTCTCCTCGCGCCGGCGACGACATCCATCTTGCGGCGTTGCTTTTTGTCCGGCAGTGCGCCGCCCTCCTCCGCCTCTCCTCTAGCATGGAAACACACTAGCTATGTAGCGCGAGCTCGCGTGCCAGTCGCCCCTTCTCTTGACAATGGTCGCTGTGTCGTTTGAGAGCTCGCCGAGACGACTGGAAGAGACGCCGGCAAGATGCACGAGAGCCACGCCTCCAAGTTCGCCGTCCTGTCCGTCGGCGTCGTTCTAGCCGTTCTGGTGGGTGCTTCGTGATATCGTGTGTTGCAATGACGATGTCGATGACTGCTGTTCCATATGCAATACGGTAGCCTACCGTTGCCGTCGTTAGCTGTTAACTCATTGTCAAATTTGGTCGGTCGTCCATTCACAAAGCTGATTCTGAAAGCTGAGCGGTTACAGGCTCGTATGGTACGCTAACAATCACATGGTTTATGACTGGCCGGTTCAGTTGGATTAGCTGTCTGCGTATTTAGATTTGCGCCCCTACTACCACACTAATATGCTACTTTGACCAATGAACCAAAATGTCAAATTTGGCCCGCTGTCTGCACTCAGCTTAACGCCAAAGCTGCAAACTTTTGAACTATGGGTTATGGTGTGTCGAATATTGCTACCATTAACGCGAACGAGGATAATTTGCGCCGAAGAGCTTATGTACTCATGTACATATTATGTAGTTGAGGGTGTCATTCATCGAATTGGCTTGGGGTCCGATTCAGTAGCCGCCACCTGGCGCAGTTTCAGACGTCCAGCGGCGTCGTCTCCGTCTCTGGCCTGCCGAGGAGGGCGGCGCTGCTGCTGGACAAGCGCGCCTTCGATTCCCTGAGCGGTCACGGCCTGAGCGGCTTCGACAAGAGGGCCTTCGACTCGCTGACCGGCCAGGGAATGACCGGACTCGACATGAGGAAGCGCGCCTTCGACTCCTTCACGGTGGGGGAAGCTGGAGTTACAGTACCCTTCGTCTTCTCGTGCTTTTGTCGGCCGCCGTACTGTGGGTTGAGCTATGTAGGTGCATACGTGCATACAAGGTATACTGTAAGTGTTGGCAGGCTGGAAACTGCGCAAGACTGAGTTACTGTCTGCAAGTACTGTTACCTACTGGATGTGTATGTAATGCCGTGGTAGGTATCGTAGTCGTATGTATAAGGAGCGTTACCGGACAAATCTTGGCAAAACGTGTGCAAATCGGTTCAGCTAACCGGAAGCATATAGGTACATGTAGGTACACATGTACATCGAAAACTTCCTTGACGGACTTCTCTAAAACTTGCTTAATGTTCTGGGAAACTAGGTACTGCAAGATTTATGAACACCGAGTACTCAATGCGAGACGCATTAGAACCACATTCTAAGCGGCGTGGGAGAATCATACTACCGTAGTAGGTAGATCATTTTGAGACAGCCACGTATTTTTAGCAACGTTTAATTTAACGTCTAATTGTAGCCTCTAGCGTGTTATAGCATTGCATGTATGTAAGCCCCCCCCCCCCCCCTTGCGCAAGTGCTATCCGCCTAGCAACTCAAGTTCCAGTGGCAGCCGATTCATTCAGGGCGGCGGCCTGAGCGGCTTCGAGCGCCGACGGAAGCGCCAGTTCGACTCGCTGACGGCCAACGAGCCCCTGTCGGGCTTCAACCGGCGCCGACGGCGCTTCGACTCGCTGACCGGCGGCGGCCTGACCGGCTTCGACTGAGAGCGCAACTGGGAGGAAGAGCAGACTTGCGAAGTTGCAAAGAAGAAGATCTCAAGGTCGATAGGTAGAATATTCGGAGAGTGCTGTCCCATGCGTCATGGCGGTTGATTGCAAGTACTAGGTGCGTCCGTCCGTCCGTCCGTCCGTTCGCCGTCCCGAGAGAGAGAAGGCCGTTGCTGCTCCGTCGTCGTCGTCGAGTGTAGAGCTTCTCCCGTCTGGTCAAACCAATCGCGCGCCACCGTCCGTCTTCTCCTCTCTCTCTCTCCTCCCCTGTATCTTGTGCCAACGTCTCGCGCAGTTGTCTTATACAGTCTCCGCACGAAGCAGCGGTCATTGCTACTAGGAGCGAAGAACGGGTGTTGATTGGTCTGGCGGCAGGCAGTGCAAGACTTGCCAAAGCACGAAGTACTGGAGTCGCAGGCAATGGCTGCACAGAGCCAGAGGAATTAGTAGGGATCAGATACTGACAACGTACATGTATGTACAGTCAGGTATGTAGAACAATGTTGAAACAGAAACAATGCTTGTGCCGCCGCGCGTCGGAAAAAGATACGGTACCCTGGCAAGAAGACTCGACGGCGTCTACAATGTACCTAAGACGAGTCGGGTTCAATGCTTCTGCAGGTGGCTTGGGCGCCGGACAGACGGCCGAGTAGGAAGACGTGATCTAGGCCCACCAAAGTTTCCGCCATGTTCTCCAGAACGAAGTAGAGCTGAAATAACTTCGGATCCATACAGTATGTCGCCAATCGTTCCTTTATCCGCTACCCAACCTGGTGCTTTCCGCTTGGGAGGATGAGGACGCCGCGCTTCCACTGCTCAGACTTCTCCGTCGCCAGCTTCTCCCAGAGGCAGTTGTCCAGCCGGTTGTCGCAGACGACCAGTCGGCCGACGCCTTCAGGGTTCGCGTCGTCGGCTTCTTCTTCTACCGTATCCTCGCCTTGGGAGCCGATCTGGTACCAGAAGGTCAGGTATGCCCTGTGGGTGGTCTCGAAGGCACCGCTGCGAAGCACCTGCGACGTCTCGTTGTGCGCCGCGTAGCCGACGGCGTAGAATCGGCCTAGCGGAAAAGGACAAGAGTACGGTTCACAGAGCGGCAGTTAATGCCTGGTGAGTACTGAGAAGCAGAGGGCGAGAGGGTACTGTAATGTAGTATTGCTTGCGCTGACCGAAGGCGGCGCGCTGGATGGCGGTGGGAGAGCCGACGCTGCCGCTGACGACGGCCCAACCGCCGTCTGGGCCGTCGCCGCTGGCCGCCTCGTCGTAAGCGCAGACGCGCCCCTCGAAGTCGCAGTTGACGGCCGGACAGCCGCCGAGCGACTTCCCCTTCCTTGGGCGTTCCAACTCCACCCGGTTGGTCCCGCCGTCGGCACCGCTAGCTTCTTCGCTGTTGTCGACGGAGACGGCTAGCTTGGCGTCCTGCGAATGCCAAGAACCTATTGTTCTATTCTAAAGGCTTCCGTGATGTCAGCACTACCTTCCGTCGCCGCACGGGCCTGCTGTCCCTATCGTTCTTCACTTCGCCCCCGGTCGTCTCGCCGTAGAAGCCGCCGCTGGAATCGGAGGTCAGCGGCGGCAGGGGCTCCGTCAGGTTGGCCACGTCGGCGACGTTGGACCAGATGCGCGAGAGGGCGCCGCTGACGACCAGCTGGCGCTTCTCCGCCTTCGACAGGTTGCAGTAGCGCTCTGAACGCAGGCTTTTTTGTATAGAACAGGCTATAGAGGTACATTGTAGAATTGCTACCGTTGACGTATCCCCTGAGGGTTACGTCGTCGACGGCGACGACGTCGAAGGCGCCCTGAACTGCCGCCTCGATGATGATCTGAAAACAGGAAAAGGCTGTTGTAACACTTGTAACATTCGTAACATTTGTAACATTACTTCTGCGATTCAACTACAGTACTCCGTGCCTTTCTTCAAATCCGGACCCGACCCCCCGCCCCCACTCCGCTCTCTCCTCCTACTGTCCCCCCCCCCCCCCTCCCCTCCTTCTTCTCGATATCTATTAGGCTAAGTCTAGACATCTTTTCGCAAGTTTCGATGCACTTCGGCACTTCATTGTTCTTGCTGCCCCCCCCCCCCCCTCACCCCGACCACACCCCCCCCCCCCCCACTTCCAATGGAGCAGCAAGTACTCTACATAATTGGCGTTTACTTGTAGGCACTTCATTTAGCTACTAGGAGATCGACCACCGCACCTGAAATGGTCTCTCGGAGCGCGGCACCTGAACGACGGCGCTTCTCCAGCCGGCCTTGTTTCCACTGGGCAGACTGCCGTCTGAGGCCGAGGCGAGACGCACTATTTGGTCGGGCGTCTCCACTGATCGAATGTAGACGTTCAGAAGGGGCATATGCGCCTGCATGGAAGAGGGTACTAAGTGAGAACACGCAACACAGGCAGGCGTGAGATATTTGTTACGTGTACTGAGAGCGTCCGCAACATTCAGTCGCAACATTGGTTAAGGTAGACATCTAGCTTTGATTCATTCGTTTTGTTATTGATCTACATACAAATTAATTACTTAACTAGCGGCCTGGGCGCGCGCCTTCGGCGCGCGCGGAGAAAAGCCCTGCGCGGGCTCGCTTCGCTCGCCCGCTCCAGGCTTTTCGTCTCGCTCGGCGCTGCGCGCCTCGCTCGACAGCCGCCGTCTCATTTCTCTTCGTTTCACTGTGTGACAATATCGGCTTGTTTCGAATCCGCCGGTTGTAAGAAACTTTTGTTGATGGAAATTTATCATTTGCGGATTTTTTTGCGCAGCGTGCTAAACTCTATGCAGTTGCACGCTTGCTGCCTTATCATGCTGCCATATTGGCTTCCACGCAAGACCTTCCATGCGTCCTCCACTGATTATAGCTAGTTTCAAAAATTTGAATTTTTCACTTACACAGTAGGCCTACGCGCAGCGTGGCTAGGCGTGCAAAGTTGCACATTGCCTACCCTACATACCTGGCATACCAACAGCCATGCCCGCCCCTCCAAGCAGGCTCCACTGTCTAAAGCGAAATTCAAAAATTTGAA
>JASAMZ010003196.1:0-19417 GCA_030248115.1 Linhomoeus sp. GSCO2_2
ACGTCCGCCGCTTTCCAGTGTGCGATTAGTTCATAGGCGCACGGCGAACAAACACTCACAGGCGTGGCAGACCCCGCAAACAGTTCAATAAACACACACGATGATACTGCGGCACGCACTGCCTTCCACTGCCGACGCCGCTCAGTATCTGGAGAGCGTCGGCACCGATCACACTGTAGTAAACTATTCTTCAGGAACGGAGTGGACGCTTGGCGAAGAACGAAGGAGCAGTAGACACTGTAGCACTGGAGCTTTAACGAACGGGCGTACACATGGCGGCAGCATGAACGAACTGGACACATACAGTAGGGCCAAAAATCACCTCTATCGGTCAACGACAAGCAAAGGTTATTCACCGACAAGCAGTAGGCATCAACCGCGTGAGACACCCTCGCATCAACCCAGCTATCCCCACGATACGGTTGTCTGTACAGCTGATCTGAAGCTCAGTGATATCGCCGCGTTCGCTATATGTTATCGGCATGATACGACGCCGTTAATCTGATGTTTCCTACTTGTGTGGAAACGCTTGCATTCAGCAAAAAAACTTGCCAAAAGTCCCCCTCGGTTGTTCATCATAGCCGAATTCTTTTGGCGTACGGCATTCAATTTCCGCGTACGCATTCATCAACAAAGAGCTGTTTTGGCCATTAGATGAAAATGTCGATCTTTGGAATTTTATAAATTTCAATTCTAAATATCTCAAATTTGTAATTTATTTAAAAGCGCGAAGACCTATGCCACATAATATTATTTGCAAACGGCCTTAGCATTTCTGCGTTCAAATTCGTTCTATTTTTGTCATTTTAATCAATTTTGACAAATAATCGCGTACCTATTTCGATCCAAATTTTACATTTACAAGAAATTTTCTTCTGTGCTACATACGCTGTCTACGCCCTTTCCATTTCTGAAGAAATTTTGGCGCTATCCCATCAGACGATATTGTCGATTTTGAAATTTTTATATTTTAATTCTAAATATCACGAAATTGCAATTTATTCAAAACTGTAAAAGAAAGTATGTCACAAATTCTTATTGGCATACGACCTTTCCACTTCCGCATCCACATTCCCTCCACTTTTTTTTTTCGGTCCGTCATCCTCCCTACTAATCACGCGGATCTTTGTTTGTTTGTTTGTTTGTGTGTGTACCACGATAACTCTCGACAGCGGCGACGGATCCCGCAACATGTATACATTTTCGGAACCGCCTTCCGCCGGGCACCGTCTCGCCCAAGTTTTTGCCTCCGGCTGCTGCTGAAATTCGGTCGAAATTCCGAAAATATCGTTTTTTTGGCACATTTTCGGCGCTAACTGCCGACTGCGGCGGCGGATCGCGACGAGCCGGGCATTAACGGAACCGCCGTTCGACGCTGCACCACCTGGCCCGAGTTTTGTCTTCGGCCGCCGCCTGGATCGTGCGAAATTGGCGATATTCGGGCGAATCTTCGGCCATTTTCGGAAATAACATTCTTCGCAACAACTATTACGATTGTGCCATAGTAGAGCTTGCTTCGCTGTGAGACCCAACTTGCGCTCAAAGCGCTCCATTTGCTTTACATACTGCCGAAGCACCGTCGTAGACGTTCGGAAGGGCTTTTGCGGTTCGCTGTGAGAGCCGAACAGAGATAACAATATGCTTTACACACTGTCAAAGCACCGTCAACACGGGGTTTCGTTTGCTGACCAAGAACGGTGCAACGGCGCACGAGTCACTGGCACAGGCGAAGCGCAAAACGTCGGTTTGTCTTCTGATGAAGAACGGCGCACGGGTCACGGCCACAGCGCGGAAGCGCAAAGCGTCGCTTTGTCAGGTGCCACTGTCACTGGCGGTCTTGAAGCTGCAGCGCGTGAGCTGGCGCGATATTGGCTTTGAAGCTGCAGCACGTTAGCTGCGCGACATCCGTCTCTGAAAAGCCGCAGCACGTCAGCTGCGCTTTATCGGTCTCTGAAGCTGCAGCACGTCAGCTGCGCGACATCGCGTCTCCCGAAGCCGGACGCGGTCGATGCGAGCATCTCCAAACGTGACAGACTGTCGACTTTTCAGACGGAACAACTGCTTTTATTTTCCAAACTGTACGACGCATACAAAGCAATCAGGTGCACTGAAATCAACTGTTTTCGAACACAATGCTGGCGTTTTCCCTACTTTGCACAGCCTTCGTGTTCGACGCTTCTTGATTCTTCTTCTTCCTCGGAAACTCGAACCGCTGCTGCTTCTCGAATTTCTTGTTGTGCGGCAATGGTCTTTTCTTCGACTCGAACGAAGGCGCGGCGCTTCCCCGCCTAAGCAGATTCAGCAGGGCCGTTGTTTGCCCTTTGACCGCCTCCAAAAAGTTCAATTCCGACTCTCTAACGCTCAGGGATTGAATCTTGTCAGCAATCTGGGCCACGTCTAGCCTAGACGACTCTAGAAGCTCTGCTGCTTTCTCCGTGTCGCCTTCTTCAATCGAAGAAGCGCTGCTGGCCGCGTACAGAGGCGCGCAGAGGGCGATCTCAAAGGGCGCAGGCTCGTCTTCCAGCTGGGCGGTGGCGCGACACTGCCCCGCATCTCCCAAAGGGCCAGCCGCGCGCAGGGACACCTGGACGAGGTGGACGTGTTTGCAGGCCGTCACAGACAGCAGGCCATCGGGACAGGCGCCAAAGAAGAGGTCGGGACAGACGTGGCACTCGCTGCACAAGATTCGGCAGTCGCAGCTGTCAGAGACGCGGTCCACGCTGTATCTGATGCCACGCGCCAAAGAAAACATAGAGGCATAGGTGCAGGTGTGGGGGGGGGGGGATCTCCCCCCCGCCCCCCCCTTGCACCCCAACCATTCTCACACGCGCACGACGCGCGCCGCAGACCACAGACGCGCCCCTTGCACCACACAACACCAGCGCGGCACCAACAGCCGACCCACCACCACACACCCCCCCCCCCTTCTGGCCATGGCCTTAAGGAAATTATTCCGGAGACCCCCCTGCCATCAGAAATTCGAAAAACCAGAAATTTCGGAAATCATCTTGTATTTTTGGTAGTTTTTGGTCCTATTTTGTCCAAATTTTCGCCTGGCTTGCACCTATGCACCTTGGCACCTATGCACCTTGGCCTGCACCTATGCATAGAGGCACATATACGTAGCTACAGCACGCCCACGCCAACACAGCACTATCGACCTCGAAACTGGAGGAAGACGTCGACAAAGTGGTCCGGTTGCATCGGAAGTATTCGATTCTCTCAAAGTCACTCTCTCGGCTATTTCTGCAGTGGAAGTTGAAGAGAGAGTTCTCCTCGTTGGCGAGCTTCCATCTCAAGAACTCGTCGTCGTACGCCTCGAATTCGAAAGAGCGGATTTCGGCCTCCAGTTCGTGCTCTTCAGAGACGTGAGTGCAGAGATCCTGTAGGTCCTTGAACCTTCGCTCGCATCCAACAATGCCGCAGAGCACGCCACACGACTGAGACGATTTCGCCTCAGGATGTTTCTTTCTCCTGTGCCTATTACGATTGGATGAGTCGGTGAACACTTTTCCGCAGACGTCGCAGCTGAGGTCCTGGACGCCATGGACCTTTACCAGACCAGATGGTTCCGCAGCTGCGAGAACGAAGGGAACGCCGCGCTCCAACACTTATCACACACGAACTCCCCAAAACCTTCGTTTTTAGCACTCCGACCCCAAAAGGGGCGGAGTGCTATAGTGGAGCTGACACCGACTAACTTTTTTGCCCCAAGATTTCTCGCGCGTGGTTCACCCGATTTGGACGGGGTTTTTTTTAATCGATAGCTCTCGAGGGATACTAGGGGTGCTCGGGCCTTCGTTTTTATCGCGTAGTGGGAAAATTTTGAGAAAAATTCAAAAATTTGAATTTTTACTTACTGCGAGGGTGTTCACCCAGCTGGCATTTCTGGAATAGTGGGCCGATTTTGACGCCCTTTGGATATGTTATAGCCCTCGACGAGACGAACAGGGGAAAAAAAATCCCGAGCCAATCGGCCGACGCGTTCTCGGGTTACGGTAGCCGAAAGCGGTTTTTTGACAAAAAATTGCCTTTCAAAAATCCTAGTAAATCAGGGAGTTGTTGGATCGGGCCAGATATCTCAAATCGGCAAGATTATCATGTTCTCTTTCGTTTAAGACCAAAATCGCCGAAATCCGCCGAGGAAATCTTGAGTTCTGCTGTCACAACGGGTCTCCGTCGGGGGTCGAAAATTCCAATTTTCGACTTTCGGCCGTTTTAGCGCCCGATTTCGACGATTTATGGCCAAATGGACTGCACCACGCGATTCCCCGTTGAAAACTGATCCGGAGTCGATTTTCAAAAATATTTTTTAGGCTACCGTACCCCGGCCGCGTCCAAAATTCGAATTTCCACCCGGGTGGTCAAAATCAATGTTGGAGTCGATCCCGGTGCTTTCGAGGTCGCTGATGCCGAATCTGGCGTTATTTTGGCGTTTCCGATCAAGATTGGCGAGTTTTTGCCGATTTTTATCGACCTACCGAAGCCCTACCTCGAAGAAACTGAAAGCGAGGTGATTGAACGTTTGTAATGTCGATTCTAGGGTATTTCGCGACGAGGAACGCGAATATGCTATTGGTTTCTCCATTTTGTGTCGATTTTGCCTTCAAACAGCCACTTTCCTAATGCCGACATTCAAATTTGAATGCAACTTTTACCGTACTCTCCTCAAACAATGTCGTAACTTGAATTTGCGCGCGCATTCTAACTTCTGAATTGAAGGAAATGCTGCACGGTAAGAAGACGTGGCAAAGTAAGGATTTGCGCATGAATTGTCAATTCTTCCCGTCCATAATGGCAAGGCGAGTCTGCGATTGGCGCAGCTCCGAATCTTAGCTGCCGGCTACTGGTTGAATCGAAGCGAAATGGCGCATTTTGGGCTCAATTCGGCCTGTTCTACAGGATTTCGGTGGAGTTGTGCTGTGCTGCGCGCCGGCCGGTCCTTGGTATGTAGGTGGAGGGAATATGCGTACTCTGAAACTCGCGCGCCGGCGGAATTTGTGGAGAATCTCTGGGCGGAAATCGGCCTTATTTCTCATGATAAGTAAAGTGAGTGGCGGTCTGCTTTCTCCCGTTCTGGTCGGAGTGCTTCACTGCAGGCTCTCCTGCACGTTTCCCTTGTTCGACTGCGCCGCCATTTCGCCTCTGGTATCGCAATTCAAAGATCGACACTCACCACTGAACTTCACGTTTTCGCGCTTCACACAGCTGGGAAGTGGACTAGACGTCAACCGGTCACAACAAAACCAAAAAAACGTCATGTTTTTGCGTTTGCGTCATTACAGTAACCTACGGATGCGTAAAATATCCTGGGACCTAAGTGTAAAAGTAACCGCGAGTGGAGCACTCCCTTCGTCTTCGCGTTCGGTCGAGTTTCTCTGTTGTGTTGAAGTGGCAAGTGAGGCAGAGAGAGAAGCAGCCAAGTAACCAACAACCATGATGATGCGCACCCTCTGCAGTGGTCTAGCCAGCTCGAGCGGCAGTAGCAATCAAGAAACAACCGTACCTATCATAGCTGCAGAAGACGCGATTGCGGCCGTCGCGGCTTTGAAGAGCTACAAGAGCTTCCGCAGTGGCGCCAGGGAAGGGAACGACGGAAGAAGGGCAGGAAGTCGACGATGGGAGGGAGCGAGCATTCAGTCAAAGTTCGAATGCCCCATTTGCTACGAATGCCTTCAAGAACCGATTACCCTTCCCTGCAAGCATTCCTTCTGCCTCCAGTGCTTCTACAACACTGTGGAGGTCGGCTTGCGGTTGTCGTTGCGGCATCATTCCATCCTTCGTAAAGAAATGGTTCATTTTCAGAGCAACGCATTCAGTTGTCCAATTTGCCGCCTGCGAGTCAGCTGCTGGCTTCGCAAAGTGACGAGAGAGAAGCGTTTGGTCGACCAGAAGTTGTGGGCAGAAGTCACCAGACAACAGCAGGTTTTGGCACAAAGTGCGTGACTATCTTCCTGTCTTCTCAATTGCCGATGAGTTCGGGTAACCCCTTCGTAGGGCTATCGTGACACCAGCGAGCGAAACAGCTATAAATTGCCTTGCAGCGTGCGTGTTATCGCTGTAAAGGGGTGTGTGTGTGGTGTCATAAGCGTGTGCCTGCATTGTTGTCCCTTCCTTGTCGTGAACAGGACGCAGTCCGAGTGGGCAGCAGCAGCGAAGTTCGGCGGGCGGCGATGGCCAGAGGGCAGTGGCGGAAGAGGGAGAGATTCGACGCGAGTACGAGATGGCGCTTGAGAACGAGCGCGCGCGCCGCCGGGAAGAGGAAGAGCGCGAGGCGGCCCTCAGCGAGGCGCTGATCGGACGACTGCGCAAGGCCGACTCCCTGCAAGCGGCCATCGACGTCGGCGACCTCGACAGGGCTGCGCAGCTGGCCGACGTCAGTTGGCGTCGTTCCCTCCCTTTCTGGTTTCTGCTAAGGTCTTTTGTGACAGCATATATATTAGTAGTATATGTTGTTTGGACTGCCCTCCCTGTGCTAAAGTATGACTGCCCTCCCTGCCCTCCTCATCCACTGCCCTCCCTACTAGCCCAAGCCTGTATGTCTCAAATAAGCATACGCCTAAGCCACAGAGTGTCTCAAATAAGCGCACCCCTATAAGCCCAAGCCTATGTGTTGTAAGTATGACTGCCCTCCCTGTGCTAAAGTATGACTGCCCTCCCCTCCACTGCCCTCCCTGTGGTGAAGTATGACCGCCCTCCGTACAACCTCAACCCTGTGTGTGTGTGTGTGAGAGTGTCTCAAATAAGCGCACCCCTATAAGCCCAAGCCTGTAGATTGCAGGACACAAGCCCAAGCGTGTGAGTTCTCTACTAACCCCACCCCCTCTCCTCTAGGCACTCTCCTCTAGACCCTCTCCTCTGGGCAGATAGTCCAACCCTGTGACCACTCTAATAAACCACCCCCTCTCCTCTAGGCTCCTCTAGACTCTCCCCTCTGGGCCCCTCTCCTCTCGGCAGACACCCCAAGTCTGTGAGTGCTCCAATAAGCCCACCCCCAATGGCCAGGTATGTGGATGCCCGAGCCATCAACTGAGCGTCTCTAGCTGTGCGTGTTGCGTGAATAGCCATGGTGGCTGTGGTCAAAATGCGGGCACGAACCACTACTGAACATCCCAAAGTGACGCATCCTAGTCTACGGACTCATTGCCAACTCACTCGTCTGCAGTAGGGTAGTACTGACTCACACTCGTCTACGGACAGTCGTCAACTCGCTTGTCTACAGGCATAGCTGGTGGAGCTGAGTCTCGAGCCACGTAGGCACTTGGTCAGTTAAACTAAATTAAATTTGGTATCAGCAGAACCGCCTCAACGCGTAGAATCCAACGGTGGCCACGCCGACTCCCTCCGACCTACCACGAATGCCCTGGGGGCAAAAACGTCGCCCGCAAAAGGGAGTTTCACCATACTGACAAATTGTTAACAAATTCAAAACGCATCGGAACTATATCAAATAGGGGTTCGTTTGAACCGTCTCGGCGAGGCGAATTCAATGCCACCAATGCCGTCGCCCCCAAATGTACCACGAGCGCTATTTTCGCACTTATTTAGCCTCAAAAATCAACTTTTGATTGGCTCATCCAAACATAGCGTTGTAGGGGTTCGTTTGAAGCGTCTCGTCGAGAAAATTACAATGGCGCTATCCACGACCCTCAAAAATGTACCAGGAGCGCTATTTTTTGCAGAAAGGTGCTGCAATTTTGTAACTTTTGATTGGCTGCTTGGAATATGGCGTTGTAGGGGTTCGTTGAAACCGCCTTGACGAGAGGAATCCAATGGTGCCATCGGCGACGACGTACCACGCACCACATCCACGCGGGCCACGCAAACGTGGTCGGGCCATAACTCATTGCTGCCTTTGCCGAATGTGGTCATGTAGGGGTTTGTTGAAACCGTCTCGACAAGAGGAATCCAATGGTGGCATCGATGACCATGTACCACACACCATGTCCACGCGGGCAACACAAATGTGGCTAGACCACAACTCCTTCATAAGTGTTCAAAAGTGTATGAAACGGGGGTTTGATGAAACCGTCTTGGTAAGAAGCCTCCAACACCATCGTCTCCTACCACATGCCATTCACCCCGTCCATGCAGAAGTTATAAAAATATTGTTGCCCCCAGCTGACTCATATGCTTGAAGCACGGTGTCATTCATTCCTGGGTTGAGCAGTCCTGGGCTGGGGGTTGTCGCAAAGGCTGGCCACCATGTCGATCATGCAATCGTGTCTGCTCTACCTCGTCGTCCACACAGATGGGGCCCATTGTCGGTTGGAGCAAACGGCCTCCTTCCAGGGTGACCGTTGATGTATGGGGATGTGGAGGTGGTGGCACCATCCTGGGCATCATCATTGCCAACTCGTGCATCCTGTTGGTGACGTTGCAACTCCATGGCCATGACAGCTCCTTGGGCTTGATCCCGCTGCTGCTGGGGGGCTCCTGGCGGCCAACGAGCAGGGCTCTGTCACTGCCAGGGCATGAAGCACAATAGCAGTGTACAGGGTGGTGACCTTGTCCTTGGTCTATTGCTCTGCTGACCTGAAGGCAGTCGAGGCACCAGAAGATGGTTGACGCCGGATCTCTGTCCTTCAGGAGCTGGGACTGCATGCCAAAGGTGCAGCTCACGTGCATATTCCTGTTGCAGAAGTTGCAGTCGAAGAGAGATGTGTCATCTGATCCCAGAGTGTGATGGCTTCCCAGCAGCTCGGGCGACGGGCAGCTGTCGGTTGTCGTGCCGTTTGCTGTTGCCATCCCTTCAGTAGATTAAGTGGGAGCTCACATTGAATGGAAACTGGCATGGCTGACAGCAGGAGGAGGGTCTAGAGGGAGTTGGCTGTAGGGTCTGGGCTGACTCAGAATGCTGGCCATTCTGATTTTGTCCCAAAGAACTAGCTTTATGCAATTCCGCTACCCTCTCGCCTGTACTCAGCAACACTCATACCCTAGCACCTTCGAAGTCTTCGGGTCTGTATGGAGCTTCTCATATGTGTCTTTAGCTGAGAAGCCCTGTCTTGCTTGACCCAGAGCCCAGTGGAGTTGCACAGTCAGTGGCACAGTAGACATGACCACAAACGAGAATCTTTGCAGAGGTCACAAATGGGTCACGCGTATGTTGGCCACTCTTTGAAACTGGTGCACATGTGTACTCTTTGTGAAGTTGCCAAAAACATGGGCATCAAAAGCTTGTCTAATCACGAAAGATGGACATCAAAGTGAATTCTTTTTGGAGTGTGACTAGGAAAGATGCACATCGAATGTTGTCCGCAGACCACACTCGCAAAACGACGACTCCAAAAAATTTGTCTGCAGCCTACGATAACGAAAGATGCTCATCAATCCTTGTCCGCAGACCGCACTCGCAAAACAATGCAGGGCGCAATCACGAAAGATGCGCATCAATCCTTGTCCACAGACCGCACGCGCAAAACAATGCATCTTAGGTACGAAAAAATTTCCGGTGAACCATTTGAGTCCGCGTGCAGGATAAAGCGATAGCAGGCAGATTTCGAAGCTGCGCTTTGTACTGCCTTGCGCTGTTGAGTGTAGCCGTGTGCACGGCGGCGCGTGTTAGAAACTACGCCGTGTGTTGGCGTGCACGCGAGGCGCCGCTGGCGTTTCCATCACTCACAAAAGGACTGTCTTCAGCGGACAAAACCGCCGCCCAGACTTCCGCATCACAAATGAGCACACAACGTGGGTACACCCCGCCAACTCTGTAGACCTTTGCACGAGAGTGAAAGGCGCAGTTCTTGTTACTATACTTTCTGCCTAAGCTGACAATATGTACATCGCGGTTCAAATTTTACAGACTCCACACAGCGTTGCGCATGACGCGCGCACCAACGTACCCAATGCACAATGAAGTGAAGTTTCGATTGCACAAAGTGGTGTGTAGATAGAAGAGCGGGAGAAGAACTGTTCATCATGAACGATCGCAAGAAACGGCGAGAGAGCCACAAAGATAAGAAAATTCAAACCATGGCACCCCATTGATTCCAACTTCTGTCGACGTGCTTCACTCGCAGTAGGGTTTCTACCGTAATTTTACTCCGCTTTGTTTTTATTGCATTCAATTTCACTCCGCAATAATTTATTTACCTCTTAAATATATTATAGAGCACACGAGAGGACGAACCGCGTTGAAATTCAATAGCGGTTGTGCCATCTTTCATGTCAACACAATTCTGCCGCCGTCGGCTCTGCCGCGATTAGATAAGTTGAATCTTTACACCTATTTTATTTTATTCGCGATTGGCAACTGGAAGGGGCAAAAAAATTGTAGGGGGGGGGGGGTGCAAAAATTATTTTACTGTTTTAGTGCTAATTTTCGTATATTGAGCGCCGCAGGCAAAATTTCGCTATTTTTGGTCTGGAAGGCAAAATTTCCTGTACGTACAACGTTGCAGGCAAAAAATTCATTTATAGCGCCGCAGGCGAAAATTTTGCTATTTATAGCGCCGCAGGCAACATTTTTTTTCGCCCGGCCTCAGCCGGGCGAACCCCTACGAGAGCTTAGCGTCCGTGCGTGCGTGCGTCCGTTCGTCCGTCACGCTCTCAGATCTCGGTGTTGGAAAGTCGTAGGAAGGAGATCTTGGGCTCTACGGAAAGCTCTCGACTCACTGGTAATGTCGCTAAGAGACTTCGAAATTCAAAAGTTTGAATTGCGCGCGCTACAGTAACGCGAAGGTCAAAACGGAAAACGGCTGTAACTCGCTCGTGTTACGTCGTAGAGCGGCGCGCGATAGGTCAACTAAAAGGTCTCGACGTGCGCTTTCGCTTGGCATTAAAAGTTTTCTTAATTACGCAAACACGCAACACGAAAAGCGACATTCTCGCGTTTTTAGCGCGGAAATCGCTCTAACTCGCTCAGCGTGCGTCGTAGGGAGACGATCTTGGGTTGGTTGGATAGCTCTCGACTCACTGATCATTTGTTCTTCTATTGGTCGAAACTCAAAAGTTTGAATTTCGTGAGCTACAGTAACCCAAAGGTTTAAAACGCGAAATTTGTCTAACTCGCTCGTCTTCCGTCATAGAGAGACGATCTTGAGTTCGTTGAATAGGTTTCGGCTCACTGATAATTCCGTTAAGAGAAGTCGAAATTCAAAACTTTGAATTGCGCGCGCTACAGTAACCCGAGGGTTCAAACCGCAAAACGGCTCTAACACGCTCGTCTTACGTCGTAGAGCGGCGTGCGATAGGTCAACTAAAAGGTCTCGACGTGCTCTTTCACTTGGCGTAAAAAATTTGTTAATAACGCAAACACGCACCACGAAAAGCGACATTCTTGCGTTTTAGCATAGAAATCGCTCTAACTCGCTCAGCGTGCGTCGTAGAGAGACGACCTTGAGTTGCTGGATAGCTCTTGACTCACTGATCATTAATTTGTTCTTCTATTGGTCGAAACTTAATAGTTTGAATATCGCGAGCTACAGTAACCCAAAGGTTCAAACAGCAAATGGGCCCTAACTCGCTCGTCTTACGTTGTAGAGCGGCATTCGTTGGACCGTTTGAAAGCTTACGTGGAGGCAGTTGTTGAACGGTCATTCCTAAAGAAATACTTTTGTTTTTTTAAACCCTTGTCTTACGAACAACTTTGTCTGCTAAAAAAATTAATCCCGGGCGATCCCAATGTTGCCTTGCAACAACCGCTCAGAAATGCGTGCGCCTTGCTCAAAAAATTAATCCCGGGCGATCCCAATGTTGCCCTGCAAGAACCTCTCAGAAAGGAGCGTGTCAGAAGTAACGCATGAATAGTGGGCTCCGGGCGGGCGCGCGTCATATCGGAAAGGCTTCGAAATACTATACAAAAGTATCCACTCTTTTACTCTTCCACTTTAAAAGACTCACAAACCACTCTGTATTAATAAAACAACTCAACTTTTTTAAAACAGCTTGTTTTTCTGCTGGCCGGTATCTGAGGGGGGCACAGCCGGCATCTGGGGGGAGGGGGCATTTGCCCCCCCCCATGCCCCCCCTGGCTACGCCACTGTACAAGTACGCATTTTTTCGCTCGGCCTCAGCCGAGCGAACCCTATCAAGAGCTCGGCGTGCGTACGTACGTACGTACGTGCGTGCGTGCGTCACGCTCGCTTCGGACTTAATAACTCGCTCGTCTGACGTCGCAGAGTCGAGTTTGAGATATCGTCGAGTAGCCTGCGGACTCCTCTAGCCACCTGAGTAGTCAAATCTAAAATTAGTTTTCAAACTCGCGCGCTACAGTATCCCAAAGTGGGGTCCATTTTAAGACAAAAGTTGACCGAACCTAGTCAAATCGCATATCAAAGTGAAGCGCTCGAGCTCCTGAGCACGAATCCGACAACACAAAGTTTCAAAAGTTTAAAAAGAGAGCTACAGTAACCAAAACGCGTCGAAAACTGAAAACCGCATGCTTGCTTCGGGCTTAATAACTCGCTTGTCTGACGTCGCTGAGTTGAGTTCGACACATCGACGGGTAGCCCTCGGACTCCTCTCGCGAACTATGACGTCGAAATAATAACAAGTTTTAAAAATTGCGCGCTACAGTATCCCAAAGTAAGGTCCGTGAAAAGTCAAAACTTCATCGAACCTAGTTGTTGTTGTTGTTGATGCTGGCCTCTTCTAGGATCGAGGGGCCCAAAGGCCGGTACGACGTTCGAACAGCAGGACGTCTTGCGGGGCTTCCTGCAGACATCTCAGAGTGGGGTCTCCTCTCCGCCAAGACACTGGCGGCGCTGGGCCTCCCATCTGGGGCAGGCGAGAAGAAAGTGTTCTGTGTCTTCGTCTGCCGCGTTGCAGTGCGGACATGCGGCTGTGTCTGCTCTCTTCCACCTACACTTCGTCTGCTGGACCTAGTCGAATCGACAACCTAGTCGAATCGCACATCAAAATGAAGCGCTCGACCTCCTGAGCAAGAATTCGACAACAACAAGTTTCAAAACTTCAAGCAGAGGGCTACAGCAACCAAAACGCGATGAAAGCTGCAGATTTTGGTTTGGTATATCTTGGCGCTCGTGCGTTGCAGAGCGGCGGTCTTGACATCGCTGAAGAGCTCACTGCAAGCCAACATCAAATCATGCTCACCATTAACCAGTAGTTTTGCGTTAGATTCTAGTGTCTTTTTTAAATTCAGTCTGAAAAAAATGATATTCTTGGTGTAAAGAATTAAACCCGAGCGATACCAATGTTGCGTAGCAAGACCACTCCAAAAAGTGTAGTCGTGAGGAGAGTCAAGACACTGCACGAAACCGGAAAGGGCCTTGCTACAATCTCAGTAAAAATTCAAAGCTCAAAGCCACTCCGCTTTTTAAAAGAGACTTGTTTCGACCTGCTTACAAGTTGGCAACAAAGTGCCAAAAATTGTTTTCAGATTGCTTAAAAGTTGTTTACAAATTTCTATCGAATTGTTCACTAAGTGCTCACACATTGTTTAAAAATTGCCTACAAGTCACTTACGAATCGCTCACAAACCGTTTACAAATTGCTTACGAACTGTTTACAGATTGTGCACAAATTGTTTACGTCATTGCTTACAAACTGTTTACAAGGCACTCGCAAATCGCTTGCAAATTGTTTACAAATGGGTTACAAATTGCTTACAAATTGTTTACAGAGAAGCCATGGAACACTTCGTGTCCGCGCTCAGTCTACAAAGCAGGGGCATCGGCCCCTCGTCGCCCTCGGTGAGATTCTGAATACTGTAGCTCTTGTGCAGGATGCCCTGCATAAAACAACGTCTGTCAGTGGCGTGCGTAAGCTACGACACCAATCGAAGGTTATTCACGCCACATTGCAAAACTTTGGTTGTCGGATTCGTGCTCAGGAGCTCGAGCGCTTCACTTTGATATGCCATCGATGAAGTTCTGTTAACTTTTGTCTGGAATGGACCCACTTTGGCAGACTGTAGCGCGCGCAATTCAAACTTTTGAATTTTCAGTCTTTAGCGACATTACCAGTGAGTCGAGAGCTTTCCGTAGAGCCCAAGATCTCCTTCCTACGACTTTCCAACACCGAGATCTGAGAGCGTGACGGACGAACGGACGCACGCACGCACGGACGCTAAGCTCTCGTAGGGGTTCGCCCGGCTGAGGCCGGGCGAAAAAATGTTGCCTGCGGCGCTATAAATAGCAAAAATTTTCGCCTGCGGCGCTATAAATGAATTTTTTGCCTGCAACGTTGTACGTACAGGAAATTTTGCCTTCCAGACCAAAAATAGCGAAATTTTGCCTGCGGCGCTCAATATACGAAAATTAGCACTAAAACAGTAAAATAATTTTTGCACCCCCCCCCCTACAATTTTTTTGCCCCTTCCAGTTGCCAATCCTGGCTACGCCCCTGGATGTGTAAACAGCAGCACCTGTGCGACTTGAGGTTGAGGCAGCTGATGCCCAGGTTGTAGCGAGCGCGCACGAAGGCAGGGTAGAGGTCTAGGGCCTTACGGTAGGCGAAGACTGCTTCTGCCGCCCGGTCCCCGTTGGCCAGAGTGGCGCCCAGGCGGTTCCACAGGCGGGCATCCTGACGCAGTGTGTGATTGTATTGATTTGGGTGTTTCTGGCACACGCACGGACTGGATATGATCTCACAGCTTATAGGTAGGTACCTTTGCCGTCTTCAGCTGACGCATTCAACGTCAATTCCCCATTGAAACTAACAAGACAGGGGGTATTTGCCCTGACGGCATAGCTTATCGGTGTCGACAAACCCACACCCACATCCACCATTCAGCCACCAGAGAGAGACACGCCAAAAGTGCACAAAGCACACTTTCTCATGCTTGACAGGAACCAACCAGATTTCACACGTACATAGTCCATTCCATTGATTCCATCGTTTGTCACACTGCTCTCACCTGCGGATCGACCTGAAGAGCGGCCTCCAGTGACTCCACCGCCCTGTCGAAGTTGCCTCCCAGGTTGTAGAGCACGGCCAGAGTGTTCTGCAATTGTTTCACGTGACTTTGTGACTGACTCCAGGGTCTTCCCAGGGCTTCAGAGGTGTCCACCCTATACGTGTGGCCGGGGGGGGGGGGGGGGGGGGGTAATCTGGATTTTGGGATGACCTAAAAATTTGTCAAAAAAGTAAGGAAATTTTGCAAAAATAGGGTAAAAAGTGGCAAACATTGCTTCATTTTGATGAAGAACAGCCTGAATATAGCGCCGCGGGCGAAAATTTGGCCATATTCAAGCGACGCAGGCGAAAATCTTTGCAGCTTTTGGGGGAGGGGGGGTCCCCCCAACCCCCCCCCCCCCCCCGTAATGTTTCTCCCCCAGCAGTCACCTGCAGTTTGGGGTCCACCTGTCCCAGGGGTTGGTTCTGCGCAGCTCTGAGGAACCTCTCTTCAAGTAAATGGAAAAAGTCCCTGTCTAGGAAAGAGCCCATGTCTATGGGGGAGTAGGGCTTGCGAAGGCGACGCGCGTCGTCCGCACTGGAACTGTCTTGGTCCTGAGAGGAAGGAGTTGGGAATGGATGGAAATGCTGTGAAGCCCCCACCTAAACGCTTGTGCACCCTCCCTCCCCCCCCCCCCCCCCACCGTTGTTCACGCCACTCAGCTGGCAAAGCGATAGAGCAATAGGGAGTATCGAGGATGGAAAATGGGGGAAACCAGCCGACGGGCACAATTTCCTCGGTGTTTCAAAGTCAAGCCCGTTCGTTGAAAAGGCGTGTTGTGGCCAGAATTTGTCTTGAGTGACCGCCCTTATCATATCAATTCTTCCACCCACCAGCCTTCCATACTCGGGGTGGAGTCTCAACCAATTGTCAAGTGCGTCCATTGCGTCGTTGTATAGGCTCTCATTGGTATAGGCCACAGCCAATTGGAACAGCGCCTCCCCATTGCCTCCCTCCATCTGGAGACTGCGCCTGAGGGCGGCTATTGCCCTGCCCTCCTGCTCGTTTTCTGCTTGGGCGCTACCCAGGAGACGCCAGGCCTGCAATGAATAATATTTCAAATGTTCTAATAAGCCCCCCCCCCCCCCCCTACAATAGTGCTACGTGCTACCAATAGAGGGAGATTGGAAAATACGCCACCGATGGCTTATTAGAGTATTTTATGGTATACAGGACTGTGGGAGTCGAGTTAGCACGGTGGTAGCAAAATATCGCAAAATTAAGCTAATCCAACTGAAACTTGAAGATAATGGGGCATCATAAGAGCAGAATGACATCATGAAGACAAAATCTACGCATATTTTTTGCAAAGACAGCTCTGAGCGTCAGAAGTGAAGGTGGTGGACAAATGTCACTGTGGCGCAGCATGGTAGGCTCTAGTACATGAACCTAGCACATTAAGGAAATCTTCAAACAAATCTTTTCAACTGCAGTACAGTGTGACCACGCCACAATTGCAGACCTCTGCATGATCTGGCGTGGCCCTGACAGCAGCTTCAAAATGGAGTATGGCCTGCGCTAGCTCCCCCGCTGCAAACAGTCTCTTGCCTTCTGCGAGGGGATCGCTCTCGCCAACGTATGGGTTGTCCTCTTGCAGCTCGTAGTCCTGAAAAGAACAAGAAAAGTCAGAGGTTTGAACACAGAATTCACTCTGTATGACCTCTGTAACACAACCACCTTGTAGACAGTGGAGGCGTGGGCGCTCTCGTACTCGCTCAGCCAATTGCCCTCCTCCGCCCTCTGGGCGCTGTCCCACTCGCCCTCCAGCCTCTTCCAGAAGTCGTCTTTTTGCTGCTGGCTGTTGGACTGCTGCGGGGCACTTTGGAGGTACTGAATGGGAGTCACCACTGAAGTCAGTCATGGACTCATGGACAGGCTTCAGATGCTTTCAGAGAAGTGTACAGACCTCCTCAGCCCAAGTGTCGCCCAGTCGCTGACGCTGCTCAAACTGCGCCAGATATTCCTTGCCCCACTGACTGGCGTGACTGAAAGTATGCAGACACCTGAAGGTCTCTGGTCTCAGGGTGTCCATCACATTACACAGTCACCGACTCAGGCTTGCCCCACGTGACTTCGTCGTGAACGACAACTGAAGACGAAGCCTTGGATGGATCGCTTCTCTGCAGGAATTCAGAGGTCCAGGCGTTTTCCTGGCCATGGCTGGGTATGGATGGTCGCTGTCCCTGAAACCGTAGGTGTGATTAGGGGGGGGGGGGGGGAGGGAGGCCATGAAATGCTTGCTACCTACCCTAACCCCTCCCTTGACATGGGAATGGGAAAAAATGAGGAAATCTTAACAAAATCGGTCCAACATTGGACCAACTTTCGCCTGAGGAGCCATATTTGGGCAATTTTGGTACACTATGGATCGAGATACAAGTTTTTGCGCTTTCGGCACTTTTCAGGCCATCCCACCTGAAACTCTCTGATCCAGGCGTTCTCTTGTCCATGATGGCGCATGGCCGGCCTCTGTCCCTGAAACTCCCTAGTCCAAGCCTCAGCCAAGGCCCCGTCACTCTGTGAAGGAGGGAGAGAGTTGAGCATTCTGCCCATGGAGAAGCTGGCTGTGGCTGCAGAGCCATTCAGTTGGGAGAGGCACTCCTGGGAGAACTGAAAGTTGAAAGGCGATAATGACTGTAGAAGTGACCTAATTTGATTTGATGCTATTTTGTCAAACATCCTCGGATACTCGACATTCGTTGCATTTCCAGTAGGAGGGGGGGGGGGGGTGAACAAGCTCCGGTATTAAAAAGTTGAGATTGTATTTTGACTGACATTGCAAAGAGTTGCGTTCTTTCTGCAGAGAGTGCGAGAGTTCATCGCCCGCATGCTCCGCTTCATGAGCCCCCGCTTCGCAAGAGGGTATTGCATTGCAATATCCCCCAGAGGACCATAGCGGGACTCTTGATACATCAGCAGAGAACTTTACCATGTTGATACACCGCAGACTGTTTTGATAACTCGCAGCTCTGGATTGATACGTCAGCAGGTCCCGGCCCTGTGATGTATAAAATATGCTCGTAGTTTGATACCCCACTCATTTTCCACACACTGTAGGTGGCTTCGGCTGTTTTAAAGGACCGTTGCGCACCACGCGCATGCTTGTGCCGTGTGCAGTCTCCTTCTACCCGGCTCTCATTTCCCCACTGGAAGCCACTCCAATCTGGCTGCCGTTCCCCCCTTTTGACCACCACCCATGCCCCCTGAGGTCCGACCATACAGAAGTATGCCGCCACCGGGGCCACCCAGGACTGATCTCAGTTTTGTTCCTGCCAAACCTTTGTGAATGTGTGCTGCCATTTGAGAGTACCGACATTTATCCTCAGCCCTGTAGGCAAATACGCCTCCTGTTGTCTATCTGTCTGGTTTTCTTGTCGCTGTCTTCTTTGATCCACCATGCTTAAATAGCTCCACCATTTCCAGTGATCGACAGTTGATTCCCAGTTCGTGCCCTGTTCTCTTTCTATGCTGCCTCATCTCGCCCTTCTTATGCAGTCATTTTGTAAAACTGTTTAAGAGTTGAAGAAATGAAGTCAGAAAGTGGCACTTCACCACAGCTTTCCAGCAGCAATACAGAGTGGATATTACCTATGGCATACATTACCACTGTTCCAAAGTCATCAAGATCTCTCTCGGCTGTGCACAGCCACCAACCAACAGAATATATCCCATTGGTCTACACCATTACAAACATCAATAATGCGATAGAACTATTCCCTGAGTTATGCAATAAATACACTTAGAGATCAGCTGAGGGCGGCCCCGATACCATACGTGTAACCGGGGGGGGGGGGGGTGGGTATTGGGGGGGTCAAGTCCCCCCCTTTAGCCGAAAGTGTACCCCCCCATACCCGCCCCCCCCCCAGGTACCCCCCCTCCCGCCTTCCCCAAAAGACCCCCCCCCCTAGAATTTCAAAAATTTTCACCTGCGGCACTTAAAAATGGCAAAAATTTCGCCTGCGGCGCTTGAAAATAGCAAAATTTTCGCCTGCGGCACTATATTTTGGACGTTTTTGACCAAAATTAAGTGATTTTTGGCACTTTTTGGCCTATTTTTGCAAAATTTTCTTATTTTTTGGTATTTTGTTGGCAAAATTTTTAGGTCATTTTACCCCCCCCCCCTGGCCGGTTGGCGCTTACACGTATGCCCGATACACCACACCAAATCCTTCAAATGGCCATTTGGCATGGCATTTATGCTCTTGCTTGGATGTGCACTAGTGAACACAGTCATAATCTACTGACAACACCACCCAGAGTTCTGCAACACGTCTCCGATGCCAAATCCCTCATCTGCAATTAGCTGCTCGAAGCTGGTCGTGGCATCAATTTCACCTGGCGGCTCATCAAATGTGTCTTCTAATTCACCTGCAAATACCAAATCCGCAAATTCAAAAGCTGCAAGGCAAAACAGTCCACGTTTCCAACTGCCCCCTTCTGCACCTTTCCCGACCACTATGCATCACTTAGAGTCTGTTTGCCGCAACGACCACTTGGGATGCTTTGACCGCTACATCAGTGTCCGCAAATGGCAGCGTTGTACCCTTCACTCTGGGG
>JASAMZ010003197.1:0-39414 GCA_030248115.1 Linhomoeus sp. GSCO2_2
TCGCAGGGCTCCACCGGTTGTAGCTCTGGCGAAGCTTGGGAACCAGACACCTGAACAAAATTGAAGTGCCCTGCTTTAGACGCAAGACGAAACTATCTATTAGATGGTGACCAATTTGCAAGTATAATGCAAAGTGTCGATCGGCCCTCACCTGTCGATTCCGACGAGCCAGACGAGACAGCTTTCCGCTCCCATGAAGAAGAGCCCCACTGCAAAGGCCGCAAAACAATCCCTGTTCACCATCCAGCCGAATCGGGGCGCCACCACCATCGCAGCCACCTACATATGTTGTGCATGCGAGAAAACCCCACTAGACGAGAGAACACACGCTCTGTACCCACAGACACATATTTCATACGATTATCCATAAGCGCATGACATAAGATCTATGTTGACACACACCTGCAGGCAGTAGAGGTTGGTGAGGGCGTCGGCGAAGGCGAGAGTGGCCATTAGGAAGGCGCAGGTTATGCGCAGTCTGTCCGAGCGCCATACTGCCACTACAACGCTCAGATTGCCCAGAAGACCAACTGTATTGACGACTAGCATTCCGGCGGCGAAGGGCCACAGGTAGACATCCTCCCTCCTGATAAGTGTGGTTGTTTGGTCCCCTGTCATAGATGCAGGCGGCCACCCGGAACGGAAGCCAAGGGAGGGGGGTTCTTCGTAAGGACAATATTCGGGGGGGGGGGGGGGTCCCGGCCCGGCACCCAGAAAAGTCAATTTAGAATGGCCAAAAATGTGACTAAAACACCTTATTTTGGTCAAACACACGCTAATTTGTGCATAGATTGACGAAATATAGCGCCGCAGATAAAAATGTAGCAACATGGGACCAAAAACTACCAAAAGTGCAGGAATATTTCTGAAATTTCTAGATTTTTCTGAATTTCGGATGTCAGAGGGGGGGGGGGGGTCTACAGAAAATTCCTGAAAGCCATGGCCAAAGGGGGGGGGGGGGGGTTCCCCCCCCCCCCCCCCCCCCCCCCCGCCTGCACCTGTGCCCCCTGTCTCGTTCGCTGAAGGACCGCGGCCGATTGCTGCCATCGCTAGGTCGAAAATGACACCCTGTAGAGGTTGCCGGTGTGACGAAAAATTTGTACCCCTGCAAAATATGCAACCCGGGGTATATATTTTGCGCGAGAAGCGGGTGCAAAATATGTACCCCCGTGCAAAATATACACTCCTCCCCCCCCCCCCCCCCCCCCCGCGCTACGAGATGTGCGTGCGCTGCATGGCCTGTATGTGGTCTATGTGAGCGCTGACTCTGCAGAACTGCCTGAGGAAAGTCATAGAGCACGACGCTGCATGACTCGGCAGTCGACAATGAATTCTTGCTAATGTTCGCGAGAGAAACAATTATGCCACTGTTCGACGAGGACACTTCAAGTGGGGACAGTCCGAAGCAGAAGCTACATACATCGAACGACTATGACAGAAGAATAGCCAACTTCAGGCACGATTACGAAGCGGGAGACAAAGTGTGGCTTGCTAATCCACATATTGTGGGTCGAAAACAGAAAATGCTGAAAAGCAACCTATCGCACACCTCATCGACAAGGGTGTAGTCAGGCTGGAAGTCGTCAAGAAGAGACTTCCTGACAATCTCAGCTCGACGTCAGTCACAACAGCAAGAGATATGTGCGTCAGCCCTACAGCCGACAATAGAAGCCCATCGTAAAGAAGCGTCAGGACGACGAAACAACGGGCTCTCGTATAGCAGGTGCCACCACGGTGGAAAATACAGTAGTGCAGTAGGCCTTCCGCTACACTGCCTTGATGCGAGAAATGTCCGTTATAGAAACAAACAATAGGGGTACATATTTTGCACGGGGGGTACAAATTTTGCGTGTGAAATTCGTGCGGAATATGTACCCCGGGGTATATATTTTGCACGCATCTGCGCAAAATATGTGCCCCGGGGTACATATTTTGCGGGGTACATATTTTGCACTACACCGGCTCAACTAAGTACTGGTGAGTGTGCAGCTTTTATCAAGCAAGGACGCAAAGACTGAGCACAGAACCTCTAGCCGACGACAACAACAAAAGGAAAAGATATTGTTTTAAGAAAGCTTCTTGCTCAAGATTTTGCTACTGCAGCGGAGAATCAGGCTTCCCTACACAATATTGACATACCCTCTTCTAGCCGCTGTGCTTCCGTCTCCTTCTTATTAATTTGCTTGACGTCTCTTGCCTGTGGTCCAAGCCACTGGCTGAATTTTCCAACAAGTCTCTTTTAAAAAGCGGAGTGGTTTTGAGCTTTGAATTTTTACTGAGATTGTAGCAAGGCCTTTTCCGGTTTCGTGCAGCGTCTTTGACTCTCCTCGCGACTACACTTTTCGGAGTGGTCTTGCTACGCAACATTGGTATCGCTCGGGTTTAATTCTTTACACTAAGAAAATCATCTTTTCAGACTAAGTTTTAAAAAAGACAGTGGAATCTAACGCAAAACTACAGGTTAATTATGAGCATGATTTGATGTTGGCTTGCAGTGAGCTCTTCAGCGATGTCAAGACCGCCGCTCTGCAACGCACGAGTGCCAAGATATAACAAACCAAAATCTGCAGTTTTCATCGCGTTGTGGTTACTGTAGCCCTCTCATTTACCTTTTGAAACTTTTTGTTGTCGGATTCTTGCTCAGGAGGTCGAGCGCTTCATTTTGATATGCGATTCGACTAGGTTCGATGAAGTTTTGACTTTTCGCGGACATTACTTCGGGATACTGTAAAAAACTTGTTATTATTTCGACGTCACAGTTCGCGAGAGTAGTCCGAGGGCTACCCGTCGATGTGTCGATCTCAACCCAGCGACGTCAGACAAGCGAGTTATCAAGCCCGAAGCAAGCGTGTCGTTTCCAGTTTTCGACGCGTTTTGGTTACTGTAGCTCTCTGTTTAAACTTTTGAAACTTTTCGTTGTCGGATTCGTGCTCATGAGCTCTAGCGCTTCACTTTGATATGCGATTTGACTAGCTTCGGTCAACTTTTGTCTTAAAATGGACCTCACTTTGGGATACTGTAGCGCGCGAGTTTGAAAACTTATTTTTGGTTTGACTACTCAGGTGGCTAGAGGAGTCCGCGGGCTACTCGCCGATGTCTCAAACTCCATCCTACGACGTCGGACGAGCGAGTTATTAAGCCCGAAGCAAGCGTGACGTACGTACGTACGTACGTACGCACGTACGCACGTACGTACGCACGCACGCACGCCGAGCTCTTGATATGGTTCGCTCGGCTGAGGCCGAGCGAAAAAACCTAACTAAAGGCCGCCAGCGTCACCATGCAGAACGCGTATAGCCTAGGGGCCACTTGTTGCTTTGGCGGAGGAGGGGCGACAAAGTCAAAATCGAAATTTTTTTCAAAATCGAAAGCATTTTACGAAGTTGGCATCAGGGGTGACCATAGAAACTAATTTCGTTTCAGTTTCAGTATCAGTATAAATCTTCAATTCAGTTTCAGTTTCAGTATCAGTTTCAGTAATTATTTCCCTTGAGTTTCAGTTTCAGTTATTGAAACTGAGTTTCAGTATCACGATGATCGTGGATAGAGAGAGTACATGCAATTATGTCTACCCGCTGTGCAGAGTTGCTGATTATAAGGTGTATTTCTATCTACTTTCGTAAATACCAACACGCAATACGCCAAATTAACCTAAGGGAGCCAACAAAATCACATTAAATACTGAAAGATGCACTAAAACTTGACTCAGAATTGTGTAGTGAGACTAAAGTCCATTCAAGAAGGGCGTGCACTGGGTAGTCTTTCGAGTCTGCAGACTTTGTGCTATGCGAAACCCCAATGATTTATACATCGTTTGATACCCCTGTCGGAGTGTGTTGGCGCGGTGCGTGTTTGGCCATAATCACGCAACACGCACCAGTTTGAGGCGCACATGAAAAATTCAAGGTTTTGTACAGGGTGGGCGATTGTGAAAATTTTAACACCAGTTGTACCCCAAGGTGTCCTGATGTCATATTTCAAATTTCAGCAAAATCGGTTGACTACAGCATTAGTTATAACCTGCCGCGTGCACCCTACTTTGGCCCAAAATGGGCAAAATTGCCGAAATCGGCCAAAAAGGTACACTTTTTTAATAACTCAAGAGAGAAATGGTGAAATTTCTTTAAACTTTCTGCGTGTTAACTAGGATCAATTGTCTACACGATGGAGCAAACCCCATCTAATTCGGTTGCGACACGCTCGAATACGACTCAATCAAAGAGACCCTACTTTTGACCGAAACGACGCTTTTCGGCTTGATTGCGGATCGAGGCCGTCCACCAGGCCGAAAAGCGTCGTTTCGGCCAAAAGTAGGGTCTCTTTGATTGAGTCGTATTTGAGCGTGTCGCAACCGAATTAGATGGGGTTTGTTCCATCGTGTATACAATTGATCCTAGTTCACACGCAGAAAGTTTAAAGAAATTCCACCGTTTCTCTCTTGAGTTATTAAAAAAGTGTACCCTTTTTGGCCGATTTCGGCGATTTTGGCCATTTTGGGCCAAAGCAGGGTGCACGCGGCAGGTTATAACTAATGCTGTAGTCAACCGATTTTGCTGAAATCTGAAATATGACATCAGGACACCTTGGGGTACAACTGGTGTTAAAATTTTCAAAATCGCCCACCCTGTACAAAACCTTGAATTTTTCATGTGCGCCTCAAACTGGTGCGTGTTGCGTGATTATGGCCAAACACGCACCGCGCCAACACACTCCGACAGGGGTATCCAACGATGTATAAATCATCGGGGTTTCGCAAAGCACAAAGTCTGCAGACTCGAAAGACTACCCAGTGCACGCCCTTCTTGAATGGACTTTAGTTTCACTATCGCGCAAATACTGAAACTGCTGGTAAAATTTCAGTTTCAGTTTCAGTTTCAATATGGCTGACCAGTTTAGTTTCAGTTTCAGTTTCAGTTTCAGTTTCAATATATTCATTGAAACTGAAACTGAAACTAGTTTCAGTTTCTATGGTCACCCCTGGTTGGCATGTCGCTCGAAGCGGAAGAAGCTGCCTTGCACAAAACAATAGGCTAAATCTTATGTAACAAAGTTGACCACATAGTGCCAACCGCAGTACATTTTGAAGACGAATTGAACTGCTTTTAAAAACTGTAATTACTTGTAATTAGAAAAGATTTCAGCGCCGCAGGCGATTGATTTTGCAACGAATAACTCTCTAGCAGCCAAATGTTGCATGGTTTGGTAAGATTGCAGGTTGGTCATGCGCATTCAAATACGCATTAAAATCTAATGCGTATGAGTATGCGTATGCGTATGGGCGAGTGAATGCGTATGCGTATCTGTACTGTGTACTTCGATCACTTGGCGATCACTTCGATTGGCGCTCCAGCATGCACCAGTAGAGCTCGGCCGTCTTGTGCCAGGCCCCGGACCCGTACTCGGCCGGACTTTTGTCACCGCGTAACTTTCTACTGGGGTGACTTAACAAGCTTTGTCTAAAAACTGTGGCACCACGTTGGCATCAGTGTAAACTTGAGAGCGTGTGCGCGATAATGTGCACTGGATAGTGAAGCGCCGCTAGACATTTAGTCGACAATCTGGTGGGGTATTGCCGCAGTTGGTCTTGGATTTGTTCGTGGTACCTGATCCACATGTGGATCAGAAGATTCACCGCAAGCACACTTTGCGCTTATAATTGTGGCAACTGATCCATAAATGGATCAGAGGAATTCGCCGCAGGCACACAGTGCAATAAAAGCGTCTAAATGAGACGACGCCCTATTGAAAAGTGTATAAATGGGACGACGCCATATTGTAAAGGGCATTAAATGGGGCGACGCCCTATTCTTTTAGGCTTAGGGCCTGAAATTGTCGAAATTTGGGAATTTTAACAATACCCTTGAAAATATCCCTAACTTCGTTAGTTATAAAATTTGAAACTATTTACTAAATACTTGGCAGACTATGCTCGATACATCCGTGCAAAGAAAATTTAAAATTTAAGCCCTTTGAAACTGTCAGAATTTGGGGATTTTGACAAAATCCTTGAAAATATCTTTAATTTCATTAATTATTATTCGCTGAATCTATCTGATAAATACTTGGCGGACTATGCTCGATGCATCGGTGCAAAAAAGTTTTGAAATTTAAGCTGTTTAAATTTGACGAAATTTGGAAATTTTGACAAAAACCTTAAAAATATTCCTAATTTCGTGAATTCCAAAATCCGAAACTATGTCACAAATTCATCGCGTCTTATGCCCTTTCAATTTCAGCAAAAACTTTGCCGATATGACCTGTAACTAAAAGTGTCATGTTTGACATTTTCATATTTTAATTGTAAATATCTCGAAATAGGGAAATTAGCAACAGAAACGGACAACGGTACGTTACTCAACGCATTCGACTCCATCGTGTGGCACTAACCGTCATGTTTAGTTGTTTGGCCGTCTCTATCGCACGGGAAAACAACTGAAATAGAGCGAAACGATGACAGTCGAGTAGAAGAGAGAATAAAAGTCCAATAGAGTAACAACGACATGTCGACTTGTCGAGTTGCTTGTTGCTCTAGGGTTTACTTGAAAGTGTTGTCACCGGGCCGCCACCTGACGCCGGCCAGCCGGGCCAGCGACTACCTTATTCACGACCGGCTGCTTCATTCCCAGCACGATCAACACCTTGCCTCTGATGGTCTTATTGAACGTCAGAAATATGACCGGATTGATGGCGCTGTTGACGATGACCGCGCAGCTGATCAGCAGGCTTCCGTAGAGGGGGTTGCCGAGCAGCGATCGACTGACACTGACGATAGGTCGCGAGAGGCGAAAGCAGGCGATCTGCAGAAGAGACATCGAGGTGATCAGCAGGCCCTGCAGCAGCAGCGCCGCCTCCGCCTTGAAGGCGACGCCGCTGCCGCCACCTACGCCTTGTTGGCTCGCCACTCCGGAGCGAAGCGCTCTCACGTAGAAGTAAGCGACGAGATACAGACACAGGCTGGCGCTCTGCGTGACGGGCTGGAAGGTGCGCAGGCCCAGGTAGACGGCGTCGAGCCCCCAGCGCCGGTTGAACTCCACCTGCGCACAGCGTTTCATACAGTACCACAATGCATAGTTGTATAGTTGTGTAGTATGCTATAGTATAGCATGCTATACAAAAATTTGCCGTGCATTTGTTGTACAATAAAATATCATACCATACAACAATTGCAATCAGGTGAGCTATACTATCCTCTATACTATACAATTAGATCCTATACAAATACAACAAACAATGCATTGTTGCATAACAACTGCGATGTAGTAAACAGCAAGATGACGCCTGTGAAGCTTTCAAAGGACAGCCCAAGAATTTCATTGACTTGTGTTAGCCAACCAGGATGTTGATTTTGCTCTGACATATAGGTAGCTTTACGGTTTCTTTTGCTGCAGGTGCCTTTAGGTGAAATTTACGGCCGCTTACTGCTTTGCCATACAACAATTTGCATTGTTGTACAATACAACAATTGAATTTTGACTGCTATACTATACAATACTATACAACAATAAGGTTCCACTGAATTCACAATCCTCTCTACTAATCTCCGAATCTCTGTCTGTTTGTTTGTTTGTCTGTCTGAACGATAACTCCCGACTTCGGGCACGGATCCCGGCGATCCCGGGCCGAAAAGAACCGCCTTCCGACGGCGAAGCGCCCAGTTTCGGTTTGGTCTTCGGCCGCCGCCGAAATTCGGTCGAATTTCCGAAAATACCCGGTGCGCAGTACATCGTGCGCGGTTTGAATTTGCGCCGTATACAGTAAGATCACAAGTTGGTCTCCACACGCTCTCCACACGCTTTCCGTTGCTTCGGAACAGCTTTTACGGTTCGCTGTGAGACCCAACGTGATAACAATATGCTTTACACACTGTCAAAGCACCGTCAACACGGGGTTTCGTCTTCTGACCAAGAACGGCGCACGAGTCACGGGCACAGGCGAAGCGCAAAACGTCGGTTTGTCTTCTGACCAAGAACGGAGCACGAGTCACGGGTACAGGCGAAGCGCAAAACGTCGGTTTGTCTTCTGACCAAGAACGGAGCACGAGTCACGGGCACAGGCGAAGCGCAAAACGTCGGTTTGTCTTCTGACCAAGAACGGAGCACGAGTCACGGGCACAGGCGAAGCGCAAAACGTCGGTTTGTCAGGTGCCACTGTCACGGGCGGTCTCTTTGCTGATTACGAAGACAGGCGCAGTCGGCGCAAAGCGACATCGGGACCGGCGATCTCCAACCTTTGACGCGACCAGCAATCCCGAACCATTGTCAGAGGCCGCAGCACGTCAGCTGCGTGACATCGGTCTCTGAAGCTGCACCGCGTCAGCTGTGCCACTTCGGTCCCTGAAGCTGCAGCGCGTCAGCTGCGCGACATCGGTGTCTGAAGCTGCAGCGCGTCAGCTGCGCGACATCGGTCCTCTGAAGCTGCAGCGCGTCAGCTGCGCGACATCGGTCCTCTGAAGCTGCAGCGCGTCAGCTGCGCGACATCGCTGAAGCTGCAATGCGTCATCCACGGGCTATAGACCCTAGTCCTCTCTACTAATCACGCGATCTCTGTCTGTTTGTTTGTTTGTCTGAACGATAACTCCCGACTTCGGGCGCGGATCCCGGCGATCCCGAGCCGAAAAGAACCGCCTTCCGACGGCGAAGCGACCAGTTTCGGTTTGGTCTTCGGCCGCCACCGAAATTCGGTCGAAATTCCGAAAATATCCGGTGCGCAGTACATCGTGCGCGGTTTGAATTTGCGCCGTATACAGTAAGATCACAAGTTGGTCTCCACACGCTTTCCGTTGCTTCGGAACAGCTTTTGCGGTTCGCTGTGAGACCCAACTTAATGACAATATGGTTTACACACTGTCAAAGCACCGTCAACACGGGGTTTCGTCTTCTGACCAAGAACGACGCACGAGTCACGCACGGGCACAGGCGAAGCGCGAAACGTTGGTTTGTCTTCTGACCGAGAACGGAGGACGAGTCACGGGCACAGGCGAAGCGCAAAACGTCGGTTTGTCAGGTGCCACTGTCACGGGCGGTCTCTTTGCTGATTATGGAGACAGGCGCAGTCGGCGCAAAGCGACATCGGGACCGGCGACCTCCAACCTTTGACAGAAGCTGCAGCGCGTGAGCTGCGAAACATCGGTCCTCTGAAGCTGCAGCGCGTCAGCTGCGCGACATCGGTCTCTGAAGCTGCAGCGCGTCAGCTGCGCGACATCGCTCTCTGAAGCTGCAGCGCCTCAGCTGCGCGGCATTGATCTCTGAAGCTGCAGAGCGTCAGCTGCGCGACATCGCTGAAGCTGCAATGCGTTATCCACGGGCTCCACACCCTAGTCCTATATACTAAGCGGCATAGAGTGTGTTTGTTTGTTTGTTTGTTTGTCTGTTAACACGATAACTCTCGACAGCCTTGACGGATCGCGATGATCTATACATCAGAAGAACCGTCGTCCTCTGTAGTTTTGCATCTCCTATTGTGGACATTGACCGATGTCTAAATTCCACAAAAATCATGAAAATATCAGCTGCGCAGTACATTCTGAGCACTAAAGAGTGCCTACTGGTCATTTTCGTGGAAATTTCGCACTGTCGTGTCACCATTCACTCCAGAGCTGTCGCTGTGAGACTCCTACAGGTATTTGGAGGTACGGGAACAGGTTCAAAGGTAAATACAGGCACTGGCAGGGGCACAGCATCAGAAGACATTAGCTCTATCTGAAATCCCCTAAGGGCTAAACACAAGCATCCATGTGTTAGCTTCAGTGTATTCAGAGGCACGGGAACAGGTTCGATGATAAATGCAGGCACTGGCAAGGGTGCAGTGTCAAGAGACTTTTGATCTATCTGAAACCTGGTATGGGCTAAACACAAACACCTATGTGCAAAGTTCAGTGTAATTAAAGGCACGGGAGTGGGCGCAATGGTAAATGCAGGCACTGGCTGTGGCACAGTGTCAGAAGACATTAGATCTATCTGAAATCTCCTATGGGCTAAATGCAAGCTTCCATGTGTTAGCTTCAGTGTATTCTGAGGCATGGGAGCTGGTGCAACCCTAAAAGCAGGCCCTGATAGAGGCGCAGTGTCAAATGACTTTAGATCTATCAGATTCTCCTATGGGCTGTTGTGAGCATTGGTCGTGAACCATAGGCCAATACATGTTGTGAGCAGTGGCTGATTTCCATGGGTCGATACAAATGGCTCTGTTTCCATAGGTGTTCAGCTATAGATATACAGTATCACCTACGGGCTAAAGGCACTAGTCCTTTATACTAAGCGGCGTAGAGTCTGTTTGTCTGTCTGTTACCACGATAACTCTTGACACGGTTGATGGATCGCGATGATCTATGCATCAAAAGAACCGCCATTCTCTGTAGTTGTGCACCTCCTATTGTGGACTTTGTCTGATGGCAAAATTGATAATTTCATAAATTCATCTATTTGGAATCTACTGTATTTTGGCATGTTGTGCACCTGACTACAGTAAGCCTAACAGAATAGTAGTCAGTTGAACAATGACTAAAGTACAAACCACTGAAACATTGTTGAATGTGTCAACCATAAATGTAGGCACTGGCAGGGGCACAGGGTCGAATGACTTGAAATCTATCTGAAATGTCGTATGGGCTAAACCCAATTGTCTATGGGCTAAACCCAAGTGTCTATTGTGTATTTACAGGTGCAGGAGCTGGTGTAATCCTTAATGTAGGCCCTGGCAGGGCACAGTGTCAAATGACTTGAGATCTAACTGTAATGTCCTGCGGTGCACTGAATTTGATGATTGCATTATCTCCTTCATGCTCTGCAGATTGCCCATGCGCTTTGACCTTAGAGATTCTCCTACAGGCTAAAGACTCTAGTACTATACTACAAAGCAATGCTGAAATATCGGTCAATACTATACTATACAACAATTAAAATGAATTGTTGTATGAAACGCTGCCTGCGCCGTGTCGTTGGGGCCGAACTCGACGAAACCGAAGTAGAAGAACTCGTGGCTGAAGAACTTCTTACGCCCCATGGTCTCGTTCAGGGCGAGCGACCAGGCGCCCACCAGCATACGTGCAACCGGGGAGGGGGGTATGGGGGTAGTCTGCGGCGCCATATTTTGGTAAAATTTTGCTGTATTTTGACCAAAATGAAACGTTTTTTTTTGTACTTTTTAGTCTATTTTCAAAAAAATCGCCATTTTAGGCACTTTTCCTGGCAAAAATGTTAGGTCGTTTGATTAGCCCCCCCCCCCCCCCTCTCGGGAGAGTCCGACCCCCACCCCCCCTCATAGCCGATTGGCGCTTACACGTATGCCCACCAGCCATATGAGCACGACGACGAACTTGGCGCGCCGGCCCTCGAAGAGGACGTCGTGCCAGCGCCTGGCGGCGAACACGCAGAAGCGATTCAGCGCGATGCACAGCGTGCTGTACAGGCTGAGATAGTAGGCGGCTGTGTTGACGTGGGAGAGCCAGCGCAGCGCGAACCCGTCCCCGAAGAGCGGCCGGCCGCTAAACGTCAAGGGCAGGGCGACCACGTACTCGGCAAAGAACATCAACATGTCGCCCAGGGCGAGATTCCAGAAGAGGACGTAGACGGCGTGTTTCTTGTGGAAGTCGGCAGGGTACCTGTACCACGCGACGATAACCGGCAGATACAGTATGACGCCTATTGTGGTGAGACTGAGAAAGCTGAAACCCGCGATCAGGCGATTCGACAGCGGCGGCGTAGGCATCGTAATTGGCCGGTGGTGCCTGAAGACAAACGAATGGAATTTGATTTGGTGAATGAATTTGGACGCGTGTTCAGTTGCAAGGCCTTCCTCATATGAACACGAAGGATGAATGCGCATGAATGAATTCATGCACATGAAAGAGGGGGCCGAACTGTCAAGCAAACGGAACTTTCAAACGACATGTCGACCGTCTCTAAGGCGCAAGCCCAGCCGTCAGAGCTGTCTTGCATTTTGAACCTCTGGCTTACTGTCGCAACCATACATGTGCGTGTATCCGGGGGGTATGGGGTTGGGTATCCCCCCCCCCCCCCCCCCCCTAGCCGAAAGTGTAGTCCCCCCCCCCCCGCTATACCCCCCAGGTACCCCCCCTCCCGCCTTCCCCAAAAGACCCCTCTAGAATTTCATAAATTTTCGCCTGCGGCGCTTACAAATGGCAACAAGTGATACGTGACACTCCTCGAGTGTCAGATAGGCACTCCGCGTGATTGTTTTAGCAGACGGGGCACAGAAACTCCAGCAAGTGCCGATGTGGCGCAAGTGACGCGGTGGAGCAGGCTGTACCGACCGCTGACTGTGTATAGCCACTCACAATGTAGATTGTAGAATGCCAGCGGCGCCCCAATTGTACAGGCGCGCCTTGTCTACGCTACACAGCGGGGGCTCCCCCCGCTGGGGTGGACGGCGTCGGTGGCACTACTTCTACAGTACGACGCTCCTATAACTCGGTTCGATTGCGCGTGCGTAGACGCCTTTCTCAGCGCGTCTTATATGGACGGCGTACTGTAGGCGCAGCAAAATCAATGGCGGACGGTATTTTCGGGATTTCGCGAAATTTTACAGACAGTTTAAATGCACCGCAAATCGTCAAACAAATGACGGATTCGCGTTCTGCGGCGTCAGAAAGCCCAGACACACTATCAACGTAATTCTGAAAATTTGAACCCGGGACCCAATTTTTGGCCGGCCGGGTGCCAAAAGCAGGGTGAAGGCGTCCAAAATCCTAAAACAAACATCGGATTCGTGTTCAGCGTCGTCGGAAACCCCCGAAACAAGTGAAAACACAATTTCGAAAATTTGACCCCGGGATTCAACAATTCGGCGCGGCCGGGGTGCGGTACCTCAAAATGGTCAAGACAGTTCGTCTAGACCAACTTTTGACGCTGAACACGTTGCAATGGTCAATTTGCCGCTAAAAGCACGCCTTCTGGCCAAAAAATCCGTTCAAAGTCAAAAATCCTAATTTTCCGCTCAAGACCCGAGACCTTCTCAAGACCTGGGACAATCCCGAACGGCAAGACCGATCTCGGCGGTTTTGGTCTTGATCGAAAGGTCATAGAAGGCTCTAAGTCAGAAAGAAGAGTTTGCGAGGATCTACCGTCGCAAACTCGAGTTATGATTTTTTAAAGGTCGGAAAAGGATTTCGAATTTTGAATTTTCTACCGTACTCCCGCGTCGAACCACCTAGAGAGCACATTTTGGAAATTAATGGTAGAGGACCCAAAGGCCTACAACATATCAAAAAATCACCAAATTTGGTCCACTTTTACGAAAACTGTGGGGTCCTGTTTTTTTTACTTAGTAAAAATTTGAATTTTTGAATTTTCGCAAAATTCTTCCACCACCGAAATTTTTTCACCCCCGAGCACGCTGCGCGTCGTCACAAGCTATCTTTTAAAAAAAAATTTGGCTCCATAGGTGCTTCGTAGCGAGCGCTAGCTCTGGTTATGTTAACTGTAGGCTTTACCGCTCCTATAGCACTCCTTCTCTTTTCAAGCGGCGGAGTGCCAACAAGCTTAGAGTAACAAGCTTTGTCTAAAAACTGTGGCACCACGTTGGCATCAGTGTAAGCTTGAGAGCGTGTCCGCGATAATATGCACTGGATAGTGAAGTGCCGCTAGACATTTAGTCGACAATTTGGTGGGGTTTCGCCGCAATTGGTCTTGGATTTGTTCGTGGTACCTGATCCACATATGGATCAGAAGGTTCGCCGCAGGCACACTTTGCGCTTATAATTGTGGCAACTGATCCATAAATGGATCAGAGAAATTCGCCGCAGGCACACAATGCAATAAAAGCGTCTAAATGAGACGACGCCCTATTGAAAAGGGCATAAATGGGACGACGCCCTATTGAAAAGGGTATTAATGGGACGACGCCCTATTCTTTTGGGCTTAGTGCTCGATGCATCCACACAAAGATATGTTGAAATTTAAGCTGCTTGAAATTGCCGAAATTTAGAAATTCTGACAATAAACTTGAAATATACCTAAAGTCTTTAATTATAAATTCTAGAACTATTTGTTAGATACTTGGCAGACTATGCCCGGCACACCTATGCAAAGACATTTTGAAATTTAAGCTATTTGGAATTGTCGAAATTTGAGGATTTTAACAAAATCCTTAAAAATATCCTAAATTTTGATAATTATAAAATCAGAAACTATTTGCTAAATACTTGACAGACTATGCTCGACACATCCGTGAAAAGAAATTTTGAAATTTACGCTGTTAGAAATTGTCGAAATTTGGGAATTTTGACAAAAACCTTGAAAATATCCCTAACTTCGTTAATTATAAAATCTGAACCTTTTTTATAAATACTTGGTAGGCTATGCTCGACACATCCGTGAAAAGAAAATTTGAAATTTAAGCTGTTTGAAATTGTCGAAATTTGCAGATTTTAAAAAAATCCTTAAAAATATCCTAAATTTCGTTAATTATATTCGCTGAAACTATTTGCTAAATACTTGGCAGACTATGCTCGATACAACCGTGCAAAGAAGTTTTGAAATTTAAGCTGTTTGAATTTGTCAAAATTTGGGAATTTTGACAAAAACCTTGAAAATACCTCTAATTTCGTTAATTATAAAATCTGAAAGTATTTGATAAATACTTGGCAGACTATGCTCGACACATCCGTGAAAAGAAATTTTGAAATTTAAGCTGTTTGAAATTGTCGAAATTTGTAGGTTTTAACAAAATCCTTAAAAATATCCTAAATTTCGTTAATTATATTCGCTGAAACTATTTGCCAAATACTTGGCAGACTGTGCTCGATACATCCGTGCAAAGAAGTTTTGAAATTTAAGCTGTTTGAATTTGTCGAAATTTGGGAATTTTGACAAAAACCTTGAAAATATCCCTAATTTCGTGAATTCCAAAATCCTAAACTATGTCACAAATTCATCGCGTCTTATGCCCTTTCCATTTCAGCAAAAACTTTCTCGATACGACCTGTAAATAAAAGTGTCATTTTTGACATTTTCATATTTTAATTGTAAATATCTCGAAATAGCGAAATTAGCAACAGAAACGGACAACGACACGTTACTCAGCGCATTCGACTCCATCGGGTGCCACTAACCGTCATGTTTAGTTGTTTGACACAGACAGACAGACACACACACACACACACGAACAGACATTAGCGTCCGTATATATACTCGCCGCCCTGGGGGGCGGCGAAAAAACTAGGTACCCGATGGTGGTTGATTGGCATCGCATAGTGTTTCGTGCATTTGAGGAGTATATTCCATAGTGTGTCAGAATAGAAAGTTGAGCATTTCTTCGGGGAGTATCGCCGCAGTTACCTCGAGTTTCCAAAACAAGCTTAGAGTAAAAACTGGGTACCCGATGATGGTTGATTGGCATTGCATAGTGTGTTGTGCATTTGAGGAGTATATTCATTAGTGCGTCAGAATAGAAAGTGGAGCATTTCTTCGGGGATTTTCGCCGCAGTTACCTCGAGTTTTCAAAGGTAGTTTGTGCCATTCTTGGGCAATCGTTGCCTATAAGATTCGTATTGGTGGGTACTGATCCATAAATGGATCAGGAATGTTCGCCGCAGGTTCACTTTGGAATGAAGAGGGTCTAAATGGGACGACGCCCTTTTCTTTTGGGTCACAAATGCGGGCGGTTACGACACCGTTGCTGTAGATTGCAGAACCTCACAGTAATTGCCGCGTTTCGTGTTCGATAGAATCGATCGTTTGAAATTGTCGAAATTTGGGAATTTTGACAATACCTTGAAAATATCCCTAATTTCGTTGATTATAAAATCTAAAACTATTTGATAAATACCGTACAGTGCCAAATAGTATACCGGGAATCCTATTTGGCACTGTACGGTGGTTTCAGGCGGCTGTCGCCGCCTGGGCACGGCGCCCTTGCCCTCGCTGAATAACAATGTCGTGCATGATCAGGCCCAGGGGAGGCGACGTGCCCAGGCGGCGTCAGCCGCCTGAAACCACCGTACAGTGTCAAATAGTATATCGGAAATCCTATTTGGCACTGTACGGTACTTGGCAGACTATGCTCGACACATCCGTGAAAGGAAATTTTGAATTTTAAGTTGTTCAAAATTGTCGAAACTTAAGGATTTTAACAAAATCCTTAAAAATATACTAAATTTCGTTAATTATATTCGCTGAAACTATTTGCTAAATTCTCGGCAGACTATGCTCGATACATCGGTGCAAAGAAATTTTGAAATTTAAGCCGTTTGAAATTGTCAAAATTTGGGAATTTTGGCTATACCCTTAAAAATATCCCTAATTTCGTAATTATAAAATTTGAAACTATTTGCTAAATTCTTGGCAGACTATGCTCGATACATCCGTGCAAAGAAAATTTGAAATTGAAGCCGTTTGAAATTGTCGAAATATGGGAATTTTGACAATACCCTTGAAAATATCCCTAATTTCGTTAATTATAAAATTTGAAACTATTTGCTAAATTCTTGGCAGACTATGCTCGATACATCCGTGCAAAGAAAATTTGAAATTGAAGCCGTTTGAAATTGTCGAAATATGGGAATTATGACAATACCCTTGAAAATATCCCTAATTTCGTTGATTATAAAATCTGAAACTGCTTGATAAACACTTGGCAGACTATGCTCGACACGTCCGTGAAAAGAAATTTTGAAATTTAAGCTGTTTGAAATTGTCGAAATTTGGGGATTTTAACAAAACCCTTAAAAATATCCTAAATTTCGTTAATTATATTTGCTGAAACTATTTGCTAAATACTTGGCAGACTATGATCGATACATCGGTGAAAAAAGTTTTGAAATATAAGCTGTTTGAATTTGTCGAAATTTGGGAATTTTGACAAAACCCTTGAAAATATCCCTAATTTCGTTAATTATAAAATTTGAAACTATGTCACAAATTCATCGCGTCTTATGCCCTTTCCATTTCAGCAAAAACTTTGCCGATACGACTTGTAAATAAAAGTGTCATTTTTGACATTTTCATATTTTAATTGTGAATATCTCGAAATAGCGAAATTAGCAACAGAAACGGACAACGGCACGTTACTCAGCGCATTTGACTCCATTGGGTGGCACCAACCGTCATGTCTAGTTGTTCCGCACCCACACACACACGGACAATAGCGTCCGTATATATACTCGCCGCGCTGGGGCGCGGCGAAAAAATTTCGCCTGCGGCGCTTGAAAATAGCAAAATTTTCGCCTGCGGAGCTATATTTTGGACGTTCTTGACCAGAATTAAGCGATTTTTGGCACTTTTTTCGCCCGGCCTCAGCCGGGCGAACCCTCACGAGAGCTTATCGTGCGTGCGTGCGTTCGTCACGCTCTCAGATCTCGGCGTTGGTAAGTCGTAGGAAGGCGATCTTAGGCTCTACGGAAAGGCCTCGACTTGCTGGTAATGTGCCTCGAGAAATCGGCATTCAAATGTTTGAATTGCTCGCGCTACAGTAAGCCGAAGGTCAAAACGCAAAGCGGCTCTAACTCGCTCGTCTTACGTCGTAGAGCGGCGTGCGATAGCTCAACTAAAAGGTCTCGACGTGCTCTTTCGTTTGGCATTAAAAATTTTCTTAATTACGCAAACACGCACCACGAAAAGCGACATTCTCGCGTTTTTAACGCAGAAATTGCTCTAACTCGCTCAGCGTGCGTCGTACGGAGACGATCTTGGGTTGGTTGGACAGTTCTCGACTCACTGCTCATTTGTTCTTCTATTGGTCGAAGCTCAAAAGTTTGAATTTCGGGAGCTACAGTAACTCAAAGGTTTAAAACGCAAAACTTATCTACATAACTCGCTCGTTTTCCGTCATAGAGACACGATCTTGAGTTCGTTGCGTAGGTTTCGGCACACTGATAATTCCGTTAAGAGAAGTCGAAATTCAAAAGTTTGAATTGCGCGCGCTACACGCCCGTCTTACGTCGTAGAGCGGCGTGCGATAAGTCAACTAAAACGTCTCGACGTGCTCTTTCACTTGGCGTAAAAATTTTGATAATTACGCAAACACGCACCACGAAAAGCGACATTCTCGCGTTTTTAGCATAGAAATCATTCTAACTCGCTCAGCGTGCGTCGTAGAGAGACGATCTTGAGTTGCTGGATAGCTCTTGACTCACTGATCATTTGTTCTTCTATCGGTCGAAACTCAAAAGTTTGAATTTCGCGAGCTACAGTAACCCAAAGGTTTAAACAGCAAATCTGCCCTAACTCGCTCGTCTTACGTTGTAGAGCGGCATTCGTTCGACCATTTGAAAGCTTACGTTGAGGCAGTTGCTGAACGGTCATTCCTAAAGAAATACTTTTGTTTTTTTAAACCCTTGTCTGTCTGCTAAAAAAATTAATCCCGGGCGATCCCAATGTTGCCCTGCAACAACCGCTCAGAAATGCGTGTGTCTTGCTCAAAAAATTAATCCCGGGCGATCCCAATGTTGCCCTGCAAGAACCCCTCAGAAAGGAGCGTGTCAGAAGTAGCGCATGAATAGTGGACTCCGGGCGGGCGCGCGTCATATCGGAAAGGCTTCGAAATACTTTACAAAAGTGTCCACTTTTTTTCGCCCGGCCTCAGCCGGGCGAACCCCTACGAGAGCTTATCGTGCGTGCGTCCGTCCGTTCGTCCGTTCGTTCGTGCGTCACGCTCTTAGATCTCAGCGTTGGAAAGTCGTAGGAAGGCGATCTTGGGCTTTATGGATAGCTCTCGACTCACTGGTAATGTCGCTAAGAGACTTGGAAATTCAAAAGTTTGAATTGCGCGCGCTACAGTAACCCGAAGGTCAAAATGGAAAACGGCTGTAACTCGCTCGTCGTAAGTCGTAGAGCGGCGCGCGATAGGTCAACTAGAAGGTCTCGACGTGCTCTTTCGTTTGGCATTAAAACTTTTGTTAATTACGCAAACACGCAACACGAAAAGCGCCATTCTCGCGTTTTTAACGCAGAAATCGCTCTAACTCGCTCAGCGTGCGTCGTAGGGAGATGATCTTGGGTTGGTTGGATAGCTCTCGACTCACTGATCATTTGTTGTTCTATTGGTCGAAACTCAAAAGTTTGAATTTCGGGAGCTACAGTAACCCAAAGGTTTAAAACGCGAAACTTATCTAACTCGCTCGTCTTTCGTCATAGAGAGACGATCTTGAGTTCGCTGAATAGGTTTCGGCACACTGATAATTCCGTTAAGAGAAGTCGAAATTCAAAAGTTTGAATTGCGCGCGCTACAGTAACCTGAAGGTCCAAAACGCAAAACGGCTCTAACACGCTCGTCTTACGTCGTAGGGCGGCGCGCGATAGGTCAACTAAAAGGTCTCGACGTGCTCTTTAGATTGACGTAAAAAATTTGTTAATTGTGCAAACACGCACCACGAAAAGCGACATTCTCGCGTTTTTAGCATAGAAATCGCTCTAACTCGCTCAGCGTGCGTCGTAGAAAGACGATCTTGAGTTGCTGGATAGCTCTTGACTCACTGATCACTTCTTCTTCTATTGGTCGAAGCTCAAAAGTTTGAATATCGCGAGCTACAGTAACCCAAAAGTTCAAAACGCAAAACTTCTCTAACTCGCTCGTCTTCCGTCGTAGAGAGACGATCTTGAGTTGGTTGAATAGGTTTCGTCACACTAATCATTCCGTTAAGAGAAGTCGAGATTCGAAAGTTTGAATTTGGCGAGCTAGAGTAACTCAAAGGTTCAAACAGCAAATCGGCCCTAACTCGCTCGTCTTACGTTGTAGAGCGGCATTCGTTCGACCGTTTGAAACCTTACGTTGAGGCAGTTGTTGAACGGTCATTCCTAAAGAAAACATTTGTTTTTTAAACTCTTGTCTTACGAACAAGTTTGTCTGCTAAAAAAATTAATCCCGGGCGATCCCAATGTTGCCCTGCAACAACCGCTCAGAAATGCGTGTGTCTTGCTCAAAAAAATAATCCCGGGCGATCCCAATGTTGCCCTGCAAGAACCCCTCAGAAAGGAGCGTGTCAAAAGTAGCGCATGAATAGTGGACTCCGGGCGGGCGCGCGTCATATCGGAAAGGCTTCGAAATACTTTACAAAAGTATCCACTCTTTTACTCTTCCACTTTAAAATACTCACAAACCACTCTGTATTAATAAAACAACTCAACTTTTTTAAAACAGCTTGTTTCGACGCCCCCCAGGGCGGCGAGTATATATACGGACGCTTTTGTCTGTGGGTCTGTGTGTGTGTCTGTCCGGAACAACTAGACATGACGGTTAGTGCCATCCGATGGAGTCGAATGCGCTGAGTAACGTGCCGTTGTCCGTTTCTGTTGCTAATTTCGCTATTTCGAGATATTCACAATTAAAATACGAAAATGTCAAAAATGACACTTTTATTTACACGTCGTATCGGCAATGTTTTTGCTGAAATGGAAAGGGCGTAAGACGCGATGAATTTGTGACATAGTTTAGGATTTTGGAATTCACGAAATTAGGGATATTTTCAAGGTTTTTGTCAAAATTCCCAAATTTCGACAAATTCAAACAGCTTAAATTTCAAAACTTCTTTGCACGGATGTATCGAGCACAGTCTGCCAAGTATTTGGCAAATAGTTTTAGGTTTTATAATTAACGAAATTAGGGATGTTTTCAAGAGTTTTGTGAAAATTCCCAAATTTCGACAAATTCAAACAGCTTAAATTTCAACACTTCTTTGCACGGATGTATCAAGCATAGTCTGCCAAGTATTTATCAAATAGTTTCAGATTTTATAATTAACGAAATTAGGGATATTTCAAGGGTTTTGTCAAAATTCCCAAATTTCGACAAATTCAAACAGCTTAAATTTCAAAACTTCTTTGCATGGTTGTGTCGGGCATAGGTTGCCATGTATTTAGCAAATAGTTTCAACTTTATAATTAACGAAAATAGGGAGATTTTCAAGGGTATTGTCAAAGGTCCCAAATTTTGACAATTTCAAACAGCTTAAATTTCAAAATTTCTTTGCACGAATGTATGGAGCATAGTCTGCCAAGTATTTAACAAATAGTTTCAGATTTTGTAATTAGCGAAATTAGGTATATTTTCAAGGGTATTGCTAAAATTCCTAAATTTCAAAAATTTCAAATAGCTTAAATTTCAGAATGTCTTTGCATGGTTGTGTCGGGCATAGCCTGTCAACTATTTAGCAAATAGTTTTATATTTTATAATTAACGAATTTAGGTATATTTTCAAGGTTTTTCTCAACAACAACAAACAAACAAAACTTAAAATAACTTAAAATTCAAATTATCTTTGCGTGGATGTATCGGGCGTAGTATGTCAAGTAACTATGAAGCAGTTTCAGATTTTAGAATTCAAGAAATTAGAGATATTTTCAAGGGCTTTGTCAAATATGGCAGATTTTGGCATTTTCAAATGGCTACAAATTAGCAATATTTTCCATGGATGTGTCTGGCAACGTATGTTTTGCCACCTATATTCAGTCAAAAATGAAACGCGGCAAGTCTGTTCACTGTGCGGTTCTGCAATCTACACCAACGGTATCGTCACCATCCGCGTTTGTGACCCAAAAGAAATGGGCGTCGTCCCATTTAGACCCTCTTCATTCCAAAATGAACCTGCGGCGAACATTCCTGATCCATTTATGGATCAGTACCCACCAATGCGTCTTACAGGCATCGAATGCCCAAGAATGGCACTAATTTTCTTTGGAAACTCGAGGTAACTGCGGCGAAACTCCCCGAAGAAATGCTCAACTTTCTATTCTGACACACTATGGAATACACTCCTCAAATGCACGACACACTATACAATGCCAATCAACCATCATCGGGTACCCAGTTTTTACTCTAAGCTTGTTACTCTTCCACTTTCAGACACTCACAAACCACTAACTATTAATAAAACAACTCAACTTTTTTAAAACAGCTTGTTTGCCTATGTTTGCAAAAATTTTTTCAGCTCTTGGTACTTTTTTCGCCGCCCCCCAGGGCGGCGAGTATATATGTCACAGGCGATGGCCGTCTTCAGGCGATAGCCGTCTAGACGGCTGTCGCCTGATGCGTCAGGCCGCGGCCGTCTAGACGGCAATCGCCTGATGCGTCAGGCCGCGGCCGTCTAGACGGCAATCGCCTGATGCGTCAGGCGATGGCCGTCTTTTCTTTCTCTGTATTAGTTTCGGACACAGTATATTCCTTCCAGTTCAGGCTATGCTTAGGCTCGCCCTGCGCGCACAGTTCACAAGAGTCAGTCGGCGTCGCAGTCTGGTGGGTCGAAGCTTAGGCTTAACGCGACCGGTGACCGATTTCAGGGCGCGTGGAGCGCGCCCTGAAGTTGGTGGTCGCGCTAAGCCTCAGCTGAGACCCGCCAGGCGCGACGCCGGCCGAGTTTTAGTGCAAACTGTAAGTGGAATAAACACTCCTCCATTTACTTCACCTCCTGCTCAGGCCTGCTGTGCCCCTTCCCTCCTAGCGCTGGCGACAGCTTTCATTTTGAAGACGGCTGTTGACTGGTCCATCAGGCGATAGCCGTCTTTTCGAGCAGAAGACGGCCATCGCCTGACGCACCAGGCGATGGCCGTCTTTTCCTCGAGAAGACGGCCGCGGCCTGATCGACCAGGCGATAGCCGTCTAGACGGCAATCGCCTGAAGACGGCTACTGACTGCAACATATATACGGACGCTATTGTCTGTTTGTGTGTGTGTGTGTCTGTCTGTCTGTCTGTCTGTCTGTCTGTCCGGAACAACTAGACACGACGGTTAGTGCCATCCGATGGAGTCGAATGCGCTGAGTAACGTGCCGTTGTCCGTTTCTGTTGCTAATTTCGCTATTTCGAGATATTTACAATTAAAATATGAAAATGTCAAAAATGACACTTTTATTTACAAGTCGTATCGGCAAAGTTTTTGCTGAAATGGAAAGGGCGTAAGACGCGATGAATTTGTGACATAGCTTCGGATTTTGGAATTTACCAAATTAGGTATATTTTCATGGTTTTTGTCAAAATTCCCAAATTTCGAACAATTCAAACAGCTTATATTTCAAAACTTCTTTGCACCGATGTATCGAGCATAGTTTGCCAAGTATATAGCAAATAGTTTCAGCGAATATAATTAACGAAATTTAGGATATTTTTAAGGATTTTGTTAAAATCCACAAATTTCGACAATTTCATACAGCTTAAATTTCAAAATTTCTTTTCACGGGTGTGTCGAGCATAGTCTGCCAAGTATTTATCAAATAGTTTCAGATTTTATAATTAACGAAATTAGGGATATTTTCAAGGTTTTTTCAAAAATTCCCAAATTTTGACAAATTTAAACAGCTTAAATTTCAAAACTTCTTTGCACGGATGTATCGAGCATAGTCTGCCAAGTATTTAGCAAATAGTTTCAGCGAATATAATTAACGAAATTTAGAATATTTTTAAGGATTTTATTAAAATCCACAAATTTTGACGATTTCAAACAGCTTAAATTTCAAATTTTCTTTTCACGGATGTGTCGATCATAGTCTGCCAAGTATTTATCAAATAATTTCAGATTTTATAACGAAATTAGGGATATTTTCAAGGGTATTGTCAAAATCCCCACATTTCGACAATTTTAAACAGCTGAAATTATATAATTTCTTTACATGGTTGTGTCGGGCATAGGATGCCAAGTATTTAGCAACCCGTTCTAAGTTTTGTAATTAGCAAATTTTGGGATTTTTTCAAGGTTTTTGTCAAAATTCCCTAATTACCACAATTTCAAACAGCTTAAATTTCACAACGTCTTTGCGTTGATGCATTGGGCATAGTCTGTCAAGTATTTAGCAAATAGTTTCTGATTTTACAATTAACGAAATTTGGGATATTTTTGTTAAGATCCTCAAATTTCAACAATTCCAAATAGTTTAAATTTTAAAATGTCTTTGCATAGTTGTGTCGGGCATAGTCTGCCAAGTATTTAGCAAGTAGTTCTAGATTTTATAATTAAAGAATTTAGGTGTATTTTCAAGGTTTTTGTCAGAATTTTTAAATTTCGACAATTTCAAGCAGTTTAAATTTCAACTAATCTTTGTGTGGATGCATCGAGCACTAAGCCCAAAAGAATAGGGCGTCGTCCCATTTATACACTTTTCAATAGGGCGTCGTCCCATTTATACCCTTTTCAATATTGCGTCGTCTCATTTAGACGCTTTTATTGCACTGTGTGCCTGCGGCGAATTTCTCTGATCCATTTATGGATCAGTTGACACAATTATAAGCGCAAAGTGTGCCTGCGGCGAATCTTCTGATCCATATGTGGATCAGGTACCACGAACAAATCCAAGACCAATTGCGGCTATACCCCACCAGATTACAGGGGTGACCATAGAAACTGAAACTAGTTTCAGTTTCAGTTTCAGTTTCTATAAATATACTGAAACTGAAACTGAAACTGAAACTAAAATGGTCAGCCATATTGAAACTGAAACTGAAACTGAAACTCCACAAAAGGAATCAGTATTAGTGCAATACTGAAACTAGTTTGCTTGATTGCAGTGTGTCCATTGTTCCAAGATTTCGGTAATTGTTTTGTTCTTGTTTCGCTCGGCCTCAGCCGAGCGAACCCTATCAAGAGCTCGGCGTGCGTACGTGCGTACGTGCGTGCGTACGTACGTACGTACGTACGTACGTCACGCTTGCTTCGGGCTTAATAACTCGCTCGTCTGACGTCGTAGGAAGGAGTTTGAGACATCGGCGAGTAGCCCGCGGACTCCTCTAGCCACCTGAGTAGTCAAACCAACAAGCTGTGTGTGTAAAAAGTTCAACCTATACTTTGCGTCTGTCAAATCTTAGTGAACAGCGTAGTGAATTTCATTCGCATAATTAGCCGTATCTAGAGAAGGTATCTTGAAAACGCATACCACTATTTAAATGCAGCTATTACCACGATACGGTTGTCTGTACAACTGATCTAAAGCTCAGTGATATCGCCGCGTTCGCTATATGGTATCGGCATGATACGACGCCGTTGATCTGATACCTGTGGGAACTGGGAATACGCCACATCGAACAAAAAAACTTGCCAAAAGTTTGGTGCAGTCGTTCTCTACCAGGAAATTCGTTTGGTTGCGTATTTCTGCGTTATGACGCTTTTGTCAATTTATAGAATTTTGGCAAATTGTGGCGCATTTCTATGCAATTCCACAATTGCAAACAATTTTGCTTGTGTTACAAATTATCCGCGGTCTATGCTCTTTCCATTTCTGAAGAAATTTCGCCGCTAGTCCATCAGGCGACAAAGTCGATTTTCGACATTTTTACATTTTAATTGTCAATATCTCTAAATTGCAATATTTCAAAACTGTAGAACCATGTCACAAATTCTTATTAGCTTACGACCTTTCAATTTCTGCATTCACATTCGTCAATAAATGACGTTCAATTTTTGTCAATTTATGAAATGTTGACAAATAATTGCGTATTTCTACGAAATTCCACATTTGAAAAAATTACTTTTGTGTTACAAATTGTCCACGGCCTATGCTCTTTCCACTTCTGAAGAAATTTTGCCGCTAGCTCATCAGGCGAAAAAGTCGATTTTCGACATTTTTATATTTTAATTGTAAATATCTCCAAATTGCAATTTTTCAAAACTGAAAAACTATGTCACAAATTCTTATTGGCTTACGACGTTTCAGTTTCTGCATTCACATTCGTCAATAAATGACGTTCTATTTTTGTCAATTTATGAAATTTCGACAAACAATTGCGTATTTTTATCAAATTCCACATAGACAAAAAATTTCTTTTGGGTTACAAATTATCAGCGGTCCGTGCTCTTTCCATTTCTGAAGAAATTTCGCGGCTAGCTCATCAGGTGAAAAAGTCGATTTTCGACATTTTTGAATTTTAATTGTGAATATCTCGAGAATGCGAAATTAGCAACAGAACGGACATCGGATCCGTACTCAGCGACCTTGACTCTACTTGACCACATATGTCATGTTTCTTACTTCGGTGGCACGGACGGACGGACGGACACACACACACACACACATTGTCAACCGTATATATACACCTCGCCGCGCTGAGGCGCGGCGAAAAAATAAGTTTTCAAACTCGCGCGCTACAGTATCCCAAAGTGGGGTCCATTTTAAGACAAAAGTTGACCGAAGCTAGTCAAATCGCATATCAAAGTGAAGCGCTCGAGCTCCTGAGCACGAATCCGACAACAAAAAGTTTCAAAAGTTTAAACAGAGAGCTACAGTAACCAAAACGCGTCCAAAACTGGAAACGACACGCTTGCTTCGGGCTTAATAACTCGCTTGTCTGGCGTCGCTGGGTTGAGTTCGACACATCGACGGGTAGCCCTCGGACTACTCTCGCCATCTGAGTGTTCAAAACTGAAATAAATTTTCAAACTCGCGCGCTACAGCATCCCAAAGTGAGGTCCATTTTAAGACAAAAGTTGACCGAAGCTAGTGAGATCGCATATCAAAGTGAAGCGCTCGAGCTCCTGAGCACGAATCCGACAACAAAAAGTTTTAAAAGTTTAAACAGAGAGCTACAGTAACCAAAACGCGTCGAACACTGGAAACGACACGCTTGCTTCGGGCTTAATAACTCGCTTGTCTGACGTCGCCGGGTTGAGTTCGACACATCGACGGGTAGCCCTCGGACTACTCTCGCGAACTGTGACGTCAAAATAATAACAAGTTTTAAAAATTGCGCGGTACAGTATCCCGAAGTAATGTCCGCGAAAAGTCAAAACTTCATCGAACCTAGTCGAATCGCATATCAAAATGAAGCGCTCGACCTCCTGAGCAAGAATCCGAGAACAAAAAGTTTCAAGAGGTCAATGAGAGGGCTACAGTAACCAAAACGCGATGAAAACTGCAGATTTTGGTTTGTTATATCTTGGCACTCGTGTGTTGCAGAGCGGCGGTCTTGACATCGCTGAAGAGCTCACAGCAAGCCAACATCAAATCATGCTCACAATTAACCTGTAGTTTTGCGTTAGATTCCAGCGTCTTTTTTAAAATTTAGTCTGAAAAGATGATTTTCTTGGTGTAAAGAATTAAACCCGAGCGATACCAATGTTGCGTAGCAAGACCACTCCAAAAAGTGTAGTCGCGAGGAGAGTCAAAGACGCTGCACGAAACCGGAAAGGGCCTTGCTACAATCTCAGTATAAATTCAAAGCTCAAAACCACTCCGCTTTTTAAAAGAGACTTGTTTTGTTCCAAGGGGCCCACAAATAAATTGTTTTGTTCTTGTTCTTGTTCCAACCAAAATCTTGGAACATTGTCAACAATTTAAAGAACATTGTTCTTAAATTGTTCCATTCCGTATAACGCTGACCCTAAACAACTCTGGCTTGTGAATCTGCAGTAGTAAATAGCTCACAGCATTTACAGTTTTGAGTATGCACCACGTCGAAACTGTTCTACATTTTGCTCCTAAACTGTTCCAGCCTTCTTCCTATAATGTTCCCGTCGTGTAACGAGTGTGTCATTTTGCTACACAGAACATTTTATAATGAACAATAAAGGAACAATTAAAGAACAATTTAACCAAATTGTTCCAGGCGTCCGCCCCATTGTTCTTGTTTTGTTCTTGTTCCAGAAAATCATGGAACAATACAAATTGTTCTTGTTTTGTTAACAATTTAGCAAGAACTTTGTTCCGGAACATTGTTCCGCCGGAACAATTGGACACACTGCTTGATTGACAATGACGAAAAAACTTCGAATGCACCCAATATATCCCTTTCGTGCGCAGTTGCAAGTAGGTGGTCACCTTTTGATAGGAGGTGATCATCTTTTGAAAAAATTTCAAAAGGTGAGCAGCCAGTTGAGTCGACTTGAAAAGGTGATCAGGTAGATGAGAGACATGAACATAATTTCAACTGTTTGGCGAAAGTATGATCAGGCATTTGCTGCAAGGCGCAGCAGATGGTTAGTATGTGCCAACATCCATAGTATGATCATGCATTTGTAGCACTGGGTCACACAACCACGGGCATGGTGAGGATAATAGAGGGAGTGAAAGAAGTGATCATCTTTAAGCTAAATAACAATGTAAGTGAGAGTGAGGATATGAATCATCGATGTTAATCGTTGTCCATAAGTGAAGTGTTGAATTAGTGATCTTCAGTCATTCTTGGCTTGAGAGGGCGAATGGGAAGATGGTCCTTGGCGATCATAGCAGTAGTTTGTGGATGGGATTTTGCTTGTTGCTTAGCTGCATAGACAACCGCTTTGACCGCATGTTTGATGGTGGCTGTTGACCAACTGGAATGTGAAAAGAAAGTTACAAACAGAAGGAATGGGTTTACGGGACGATAGTGTAAAAGGTCTCACTTGACAGGATCGAGCAATTCGAGCAAATGCATTTGCATGTGTTGGGACCGAATTAAACAGGGTTTTTGGGTGAATCGAGTTGTTTATTTGTCAATATGGGATAACCTATGAATGCGATGTTTGAATCAAGTCCTATTTCATATTATTCCACTGGCACACTGAGAAACATGAGCTTTGTTTCTGATTTCGAAGAGGTTTGATGGAAACAGTTGACTTTTACTTGCAATTCTTTAATGTAGGGAAGTTGTTTGTTGCAGGGCTCAATGGCTCCCCCAGTGGCAAACGTTCAGTGCGAGGAGGGTTCTGACTGGCTTGGCCACCTCCCAGTAGATCCAGCCATGCATGGCGCCTGTGACAAAAAGGCAGACTTAGACATCCAGAAAGTGGTGGTGAGAAGATTAAAAAAATTGCACGATTTGTGTTGAATCTGTCATCTTGTGAGGGCTGGGGGAGGAGTAGGTCCGATTTACAAATGCAAGACGGGTGGACAATGGTTGGGTCGCATATACAATGTGTATTTTTCAGGCAATTTTCATTGAAAATACGACTGAAATCGAAAAAAGAATCTTTGTTGTTCCCGCTTCTCTGGCACTTGCAAAGCATACGAGGTTGAAAAAAGGTCGCGTTTACACCCTTGAGGAGCAAGAGGCTGCGCACAAGGCCTGTCAAGAGGTAGAAAATGGGCGCTACGCCGTTAACATGATGGTGATCACACATCGGTGTTGTTGATCATCTTTTCAGTGGTTCTCCCAAAGGGACTTCGCCAAATTCTTTCTGCCCAATGGCAAGTGGGACAAGGGCTTTTCGCATGGCCACAAGGTCATTGTGCGTGATGAAATTGGATCATTCGAAGGGGAGATAGAGGAGGTGCTTCACGTAAGCCCGGGCAATGCCTACGTCAGGTGTTCCTACAAGAGTAGGCACCATTCCAAGAAGAAGAAGGATGGAATTGAGACTGGCGGTGACACTGTGGATGGAAGGGTGAGCAATGCTAGCTTGGTCACATTGAGAGTGTGTGGGGTTGCAATGCCAATATTTCAGTTCTTCCATGCCTTGTACATCAGTCATATCCCTGCTGATGTCCCTCTCCCAGAGGAGATTGCTTCCGTAAGGCTTTTCTCGAACTACCAGAAGACTGTCCTCGGTGTCCTTCCTGGCTGTGAGGTGGTGAACACCACCATTATCTACAAGCACTATCACCCCAATTGGAACAACTCTGACACAAAAACTCAACTGGTCAACGAGCTTCTTACGTTCATACGTTCTCTGGAGGATCCCAGCTCATATTGCGTCACTGTGACTGAGAACCCTTCCCGCGCCATTCCCAACCACACAAGAGATGAAATAATGAAGCTGAGAACGTCATTACATTTTGGGCCACTTTCCCAGGCATTGTGATTATTCATCTAGAAAATGCTGTGTCATGCACCCACAAATCAACAAGCGCCTGCAGTCTAAGACAACGTCTTACTGTTGCATTTGCAGGGTTTTTTCGCCGCGCCCCAGCGCGGCGAGTATATATACGGACGCTATTGTCCGTTCGTGTGTGTGTGTGTGTGTGTGTGTGTGTGTGTGTGTGTGTGTGTGTGTGTGTGTGTGTGTGTGTGTGTGTGTGTGTGTGTGTGTGTGTGTGTGTGTGTGTGTGTGTGTGTGTGTGTGTGTGTGTGTGTGTGTGTGTGTGTGTGTGTGTGTGTGTGTGTGTGTGTGTGTGTGTGTGTGTGTGTGTGTGTGTGTGTGTGTGTGTGTGTGTGTGTGTGTGTGTGTGTGTGTGTGTGTGTGTGTGTGTGTGTGTGTGTGTGTGTGTGTGTGTGTGTGTGTGTGTGTGTGTGTGTGTGTGTGTGTGTGTGTGTGTGTGTGTGTGTGTGTGTGTGTGTGTGTGTGTGTGTGTGTGTGTGTGTGTGTGTGTGTGTGTGTGTGTGTGTGTGTGTGTGTGTGTGTGTGTGTGTGTGTGTGTGTGTGTGTGTGTGTGTGTGTGTGTGTGTGTGTGTGTGTGTGTGTGTGTGTGTGTGTGTGTGTGTGTGTGTGTGTGTGTGTGTGTGTGTGTGTGTGTGTGTGTGTGTCACAAAACTAGACCTGACGGTTGGTGCCACCCAATGGAGTCGAATGCGCTGAGTAACGTGTCGATGTCCGTTTGTGTTGCTAATTTCCCTATTTCGAGATATTTACAATTAAAATACGAAAATGTCAAAAATGGCACTTTCATTTACAATTATATTTCAAAACGTCTTTGCACCGATGTATCGAGCATAGTCTGCCAAGTATTTAGCAAATAGTTTCAGCAATTACAATTAACGAAATTTAGGATATTTTTAAGGATTTTGTTATAATCCCCAAATTTCGACAATTTCAAACAGCTTAAATTTCAAATTTCTTTTCACGGATGTGTCGAGCATAGTCTACCAAGTATTTATCAAATAGTTTCAGATTTTATAATTGACGAAATTAGGGATATTTTCAAGGGTATTGTCAAAAATCCAAAATTTCGACAGCTTCAAAAAGCTTAAATTTCATAATTTCTTTGCGCGAATGTATGGAACATAGTCTGCCAAGCGTTTAACAAATAGTTTCAGATTTTATAATTAACGAAATTAGGGATATTTTTAAAGATTTTGTTAAAATCCCCAAATTTCGACAATTTCAAACAGCTTAAATTTCAAATTTCTTTTCACTGATGTGTCGAGCATAGTCTACCAAGTATTTATCAAATAGTTTCAGATTTTATAATTAACGAAATTTGGCATTTTTCAAGGGTTTTGTTAAAATCCCCATATTTCGACAATTTCAAACAGCCTAAATTTCAAAAGTTCTTTGCACGGATGTATCGAGCATAGTCTGCCAAGTATTTAACAAATAGTTTCGGATTTTATAATTAACGAATTTACGTATATTTTCAAGGGTATTGTTAAAATTTCCATACTGTGACAATTTCGGGCCCTAAGCCCAAAAGAATAGGGCGTCGTCCCATTTATGCCGTTGACAATAGGGCGTCGTCCCATTTATACCCTTTTCAATAGGGCGTCGTCTCATTTAGACGCGTTTATTGCATTGTGTGCCTGCGGCGAATTTCTCTGATCCATTTATGGATCAGTCACCACAATTATAAGCGCAAAGTGTGCCTGTGGCGAATCTTCTGATCCATATGTGGATCAGGTACCACAAACAAATCCAAGACCATCTGCGGCGATACCACACCAAATTGTCGACTACATGTCTAGCGCCACTTCACTATCCAGTGCACATTATCGCGCACACGCTCTCAAGTTTACACTGATGCCAACGTGGTGTCACAGTTTTTAGACAAAGCTTGTTTCGCCGCCCCCCAGGGCGGAGAGTATATATACGGACGCTATTGTCCGTTCGTGTGTCTGTCTGTCTGTGTGTGTGTGTCACAAAACTAGACATGACGGTTAGTGCCACCCAATGGAGTCGAATGCACTGAGTAACGTGCCGTTGTCCGTTTCTGTTGCTAATTTCCCTATTTCGAGATAATTACAATTCAAATATAAAAATGTCAAAAATGACACTTTTATTTACACGTCGTATCGGCAAAGTTTTTGCTGAAATGTAAAGGGCATACTACGCGATGAATTTGTGACATAGTTTCGGATTTTGGAATTTACGAAATTAGGGATATTTTCAAGGTTTTTGTCAAAATTCCTAAATTTCAACAACTTCAAACAGCTTAAATTTTAAAACTTCTTTGCACGGATGTATCAAGCATAGTCTGCCAAGTATTTAGCAAATAATTTCAGCGAATATAATTAACGAAATTAGGGATATTTTTAAGGTTTTTGTTAAAATTCTTAAATTTCTACAATTTCAAACAGCTCAAATTCCAAAATTTCTTTTCACGGATGTGTCGAGCATAGTCTGCCAAGTATTTATCAAACAGTTTCAGATTTTATAATTAACGAAATTAGGGATATTTTCAAGGGTTTTGTAAAAATTCCCAAATTTCGACAAATTCAAACAGCTTAAATTTCAAAACTTCTTTGCACGGATGTATCAAGCATAGTCTGCCAAGTATTTAGCAAATAATTTCAGCGAATATAATTAACGAAATTAGGGATATTTTTAAGGTTTTTGTTAAAATTCTTAAATTTCTACAATTTCAAACAGCTCAAATTCCAAAATTTCTTTTCACGGATGTGTCGAGCATAGTCTGCCAAGTATTTATCAAACAGTTTCAGATTTTATAATTAACGAAATTAGGGATATTTTCAAGGGTTTTGTCAAAATTCCCAAATTTCGATAAATTCAAACAGCTTAAATTTCAAAACTTCTTTGTACGGATGTATCGAGCATAGTCTGCCAAGTATTTAGCAAATAGTTTCAAATTTTCTAATTTGCGAAATCAGGTATATTTTCAAGGGTATTGCTAAAATTCCCAAATTTCAACAATTTCGAATAGCTTACATTTCAGAATGTCTTTGCATGGTTGTGTCGGGCATAGTCTACTAACTATTTAGCAAATAGTTCTATATTTTATAATTAACAAATTTGGGATATTTTCAAGGTATTTTCTCAAAATTGCCAAATTTCGACAATTTCAAACAACTTGAAATTCAAAATATCTTTGCGTGGATGAATCGAGCGTAGTATGTCAAGTAATCATACAGCAGTTTCAGATTTTAGAATTCATGAAATTAGGGATATTTTCAAGGTTTTTTTAAACATGGCAAATTTCGGCAATTCAAATGGCTAAAACTTAGCAATATTCTTCCATGGATGTGTCTGGCAACGTATGTTTTGCCACCTATTCAATCGAAGACGAAACGCGGCAATTCTGTTCACTGTTCTGCAATCTACAGCAACAGTACCATAACCGTCCCCATTTGTGACCCAAAAGAAAAGGGCGTCGTCCCATTAATGCCCTCTTCATTCCAAAGTGAACCTGCGGCGAACATTCCTGATCCATTTATGGATCAGTACCCACCAATGCGCCTTAAAGGCACCAATTGCACAACAATGGCACCAACTTTCTCTGGAAACTCGAGGTAACTGCGGCAACACTCGCCGAAGAAATGCTCAACTTACTATTCTGACACTCTATGGAATATACTCCTCAAATGCACGACACACTATACAATGCCAATCAACCATCATTGGGTACCCAGTTTTTACTCTAAGCTTGTTCTGCACACCACAGCTCAGGCCACGTCTGCGATCACATGTTTCGAGTCTTTCCACACATCTAAGTCCATTTCTCATTCGACTCTCTGAACTTCGTGCACCATGCTCATGCGTGACTTGCGTGCGTGACATGCGTGAACTTTCATGTCAGTCTTATGGTTTTGTTTATTGGTGTTGCTTGCAGTTATAGCCGAGTTATGTTCTGCAATTCAAGTTATGATCACGTATTACCATGCTGTACCCACTCTATAGCATATGGTTGATCACCCTTTCAATTTTCTTCAGCCACTGTTCAACACTTCCACAGGCTGATCAACTTTTTCTACTCCCTGAAATGCATGACCACTCGATCGCCCACAACACAAAAGATGATCACGTCGCCCGCGCGTGGGTCTGACAGACCCACCTGTGCACCAAAGGGATATGGTAAGGTAATCAGCAACGCAGCAACGCATCCATACGAGATTGCACGTGCGCTTTACAGCCACGAACAGCGTACTTAATACTGAAACTCAGTTTCTGTAACTGAAACTGAAACTCAAGAAAATTCTTTACTGAAACTGAAACTGAAACTGAAACTAGAAAGAAAACTGGTACTGATACTGAAACTGAAACTGAAACTGAATCAGTTTCTATGGTCACCCCTGCCAGATTATCGGCAAAATGTCTAGCGGCACTTCACTATCCAGTGCACATTATCGCGCGCACGCTCTCAAGTTTACACTGATGCCAACGTGGTGCCACAGTTTTTAGACAAAGCTTGTTATCACTTACGCGCAGCAATAATTAACAATTTCGTCACAAAATATTCTTTTTTCAAAATTTTCGCTAGCACCACGCGATGCTACATAAAATTCTACTTCAGACAGATATGTTTGAAAATATTTGTCGAAACAGCCTTTTGTGACACGAAAGTCAAAAGATTGAAAAATTAAAATGCACGTAATTCACTATTCTATGCGTATTTTCCAAAAAAAATTTGGGGATAGGTAAAATTGTCCTTGGGGACTATTTTGTGTTAGTTTTAGCGAAATCCGCAGCATCGACCCAAAAAAAAGTTGATACAGAATGCGCAAGATTGTACGATTCTCTCAGACCGCGACTCTTAATAAAACAACTCAACTTTTTTAAAACAGCTTGTTACTCCAAGCTTGTTGAGTTTCGACTCCGCTTATGACTAATGATCAGTGAGTCGTGAGCTATTCAACGAGCCCAAGATCGTCTCTCTACGACTTTCCCACGCCGAGACATGAGAACACCACGAACGGACGAACGGACGAACGCACGCCGAGCTCTCGTATGGAGTCGCCCGGCTGAGGCCGGGCGAAAAAAGTACCAAAGTCGCTTAATTTTGGTCATAATTGGTCTAAATAGAGCGCCGCAGAAGAAATTTTTGCCTTTTTTCGCCCGGCCTCAGCCGGGCGAACCCCTACGAGAGCTTATCGTGCGTGCGTACGTACGTACGTCCGTCCGTCACGCTCTCATATCTCGGCGTTGGAACGTCGTAGGAAGGAGATCTTGGGCTTTATGGATAGCTCTCGACTTACTGGTAATGTCGCTAAGAGACTTCGAAATTCAAAAGTTTGAATTGCGCGCGCTACAGTAACCCGAAAGTCAAAACGCAAAGCGGCTCTAACTCGCTCGTCTTACGTCGTAGAGCGGCGCGCGATAGGTCAACTAAAAGATCTCGACGTGCTCTTTCGTTTGGCATTAAAAGTTTTCTTAATTACGCAAACACGCAACACGAAAAGCGCCATTCTCGCGTTTTTAACGCAGAAATCGCTCTAACTCGCTCATCGTGCGTCGTAGGGAGACGATCTTGGGTTGGTTGGATAGCTCTCGACTCACTGATCATTTGTTCTTCTATTGGTCGAAACCCAAAAGTTTGAATTTCGCGAGCTACAGTAACCCATAAGTTCCAAACGCAAAACTTCTCTAACTCGCTCGTCTTCCGTCGTAGTGAGACGATCTTGAGTTTGTTGAATAGGTTTCGGCACACTGATGATTCCGTTAAAAGAAGTCGAGATTCGAAAGTTTGAATTTCGCGAGCTACAGTAACTCAAAGGTTCTAACAGCAAATCGGCCCTAACTCGCTCGTCTTACGTCGTAAAGCATTCGTTCGTAAAGCATTCGAGTGGCATTCGTTCGACCGTTTGAAAGCTTACGTTGAGGCAGTTGTTGAACGGTCATTCCTAAAATACTTTTGTTTTTTTAAACCCTTGTCTTACGAACAACTTTGTTTGCTAAAGAAATTAATCCCGGGCGATTCGAATGTTGCCCTGCAAGAACCCCTCAGAAAGGACCGTGTCAGAAGTGGCGCATGAATAGTGGACTCCAGGCGGGCGCGCGTCATATCGGAAAGGCTTCGAAATACTTTACAAAAGTATCCACTTTTTTACTCTTCCACTTTAAAACACTCACAAACCACTCTGTATTAATAAAACAACTCAACTTTTTTAAAACAGCTTGTTTCGCCGCGCCTCAGCGCGGCGAGGTGTATATATACGGTTGACAGTGTGTGTGTGTCTGTGTGTGTGTGTGTGTGTGTGTCTGTTCGTCGCATCGAAATACAATATGTGACTGGTGCCGTCAAGTAGAGTCGAGGTCGCTGATTACGAATCCGATGTCCGTTTCTGTTGCTAATTTCGCATTAACGAGATATTCATAATTGAAATACAAAAATGTCGAAAATCGACTTCTTCGTTTGATGAGCTAGCGGCGAAATTTCTTCAGAAATGGAAAGAACATAGACAGGGGATAATTTGAAACACAAAAGAAATTTTTTGTAAATGTGGAATTTAATAGAAATGCGCGATTATTTGTCAGAATTCCATGAATTGACAAAAATTGAACGTTATTTATTGACGAATGTGAATGCAGAAATGGACAGGCAGTGCGGTAGTAAGTTTATGTGACACATCGTTGCGGTTCTTAAGAGTTGCAATTTCGAGATATTCACAAGTAAATTCAAAAATGTCGAAAATCCACATTTTCGTCTGATGAGCTGTCGGCAAAATATCTTCAGAATTAGCAAGGGCATAGACAGCGGATAATTTGTGACACAAAACAATAATTTTGTTAATGTGGAATTTGGTAGAAATACGCCAAAATTCGCATTAATTGCAATATGAAACGTCATTTGTTGACAGAAGTGAATGCGGAAAAGGATATCATATGTCGCTTGCTAATACGAATTTAAACCAGGCAAGTCGTCCGGGGGACGCAGTATACTCCACAAATTTGAACTCCTACGCACGGTGACTCTTCTGCTGTTGTGGCCTCCTGGCACCCCCAATCGCAAAAGGAGTGCTGAATTCGTGATCTATATCCCAAAATGCCCCAGACTTGACATACAACACCCCTAGTTTCCTATGGACTCCGGGACATGAAATTCTGCACTTGGGGTACGGACTACGGTAGCATACAAATTCGTCGTAGGTACGTTCAAACATCATCTATTCACTGAACGGATGCCAAATTCGTAATCAGCGCCCCCGAAAACCCCGAAATCGAGCATAATATTGGCAAAATCGACCCGACGCCCAAAATTCAAACCGACGCGGCAGGGATACTGTAGCTCTGCAAATTTTTCAAAAATACTTTTCTGGGCCAGATTTAAGCGCAGAATCGTTTGAAACCACTTTTGGAACGATTCGGCAACGCAGTCGAGCGCTATAGACGCCGAAATGCGAAAATCGCAATTTTCGACCCCAGAGTCGAAAAAGTTCCACCAAGATAACTTTTTTGTGTCTCAACCGATTTTCTCCGTTCATGGTTCATTCGATAGAGGACATCTGGGAAGGAGCACCAAGAGTGGTCTCGCCGCTCTAGCTGCTACCTAGCTCGCACAGCAGCCCGTCAAAGTCGACCCGGGGCCAAAAATCGCGAATTTTTCAAATTTGGCGCCAAAATGGGTCCCGCAGCGATCCAATTCTTTTTTTGCACCCTCGGCCCTATCGAGTACTACAACATATCAAAAGATAGTATATACCATTATATGCAACTTTCTCGAGTTCTACCTTGCTCAACCCATTTTCCAGTACTTTGAAAAAATAGATTTTTGAATTTCCCGCCAACGGGGTCCCGGAGCGTGACCCCGTTTGGTGTCCACCCTGCCCACCTACTAGGCCTACCCAACGCAAAAGACCGTTTGCAAATCGGCCGCTTCACGCGCGAACCCCATCCGATCCAAATTACTGCGTTTCGCGCACAAACGCTATATACTCCACACTTTTTTGTGGAGTATAAACACATTAATACGGTTGTAAATATTGCAATTTAGAGATTTTTACTTTTAATAGTGTCAATATCGACCTTCTTTCGTGTGTGTGAGTCCGTCGTCCATGCGCCCATCACGCATTTCGCTAACGGTTAATTTGCTCATCTTACATGCAAGAGGGGAGCTATTGACAGGAAGTTGGATGGATAATATGGCAATTAATTGGCACTGTGTGTGGCCAAAACGTAAAATTGTTTTCAAATTCGGAGGCTACAGTGTCACAAGTTGGGTTCTACGAACAGTCACACCTTGGTCAACTTGAAGGGCACGAGTTCCTGAGGACAAAGCTCACTACATCGGTTTGAAAACTGCACAACTGGTCATTTTGCACGGTGCACGGTGCACGGCATTCGAGAGACACACAGTGGCGACTTCGACCACCAGAGTTTAACGCAAGGCGATGCCGATCAAAGGTCAGAAATTTGAGATGAAAGAGCGGTGAGAAACTGGACAAAGCTCTGGCAGTCAGACTTCAGTTGAAAGTATGCCAGCGCCGCGTCATTACAACCGGAGGTACACTGTATTCCCGCAACTTGCCGAATGACAGGGACTGCTGCATCGTTGGACTGCGCAGATGCGCCTCGGTGCACAAATGTGCGTGTTACGTGCGTGCGCCATACGAACGACTTCTATTAGGTTTACAGAGGGACAAACCACAGCGACGTCTCTTCTTACAAAGCACGATGGGCATGCGACGCCGTTGTACACGACCATCAACCAAACGTGCTGCGCACAAAGACGAAACAGACAGCAACATTGTAAGCAAAGACGACGATAGACACCACTAATCAATGCGGTTGTGCTTCTTGTCACCCTTGTCCTCTTACTCTATTCCAGCAAGATGGAACAGTCTCCCTGAAACATTTGCTGCTGTTGAAAGTTCAAGCACTAACCCAGGTAATCATAGAAAGAGGAAGGAACCTGCGCTCTTGACGTATGGGGTTTCCAGACGGCAGCAGTAATGACGGAGACCATGAATATAGTTGTTGGCCAGCACTCTGCCGTCTGCTCCTACATGTGTGCTATGTACGCATGCATAGTCATGACTATGGAACCAAAAGAAGTACAGTACACCTGCGATGCTGACATGCGGAACTTTCAGTCGGCAGCGGCAATGACAGAGGCCCAAAGTGCGGCTGTGGGCCAGCGCCCTCCCGACTGGTTCTGAAACTCGATTACGCAGGTGCGCATGTTCTCTTTCAGGTGGAAGACACTGAAGTGCTGCCACAAGTCGCAGCGTTTGATGCATGCGTCCATTTGTCGCGTTTTGCTGGCAAAGCGGACGACAGGTAGGATCTGGCGGAAGTCGCCACCGAGCACCATGACCCTGCCGCCGAACGGAATGTCACTCTGGGCCAAGTCTCTCAGCAGAATGTCTACTGCCTTCAAGGCGGAAGACGGAGAGTTGGCAGCTTCGTCCCAGAGGAACAGTTTGACCTTGGCAAGGTCTTTGCCTTCAGAGGAGGTCGGAGTGATCGATGACGTTGAATCGTCATTCAGAGGAACGGGGAGTTTGAACAGGTTGTGAACTGTTCTCCCCTTGGGAAGGAGGGTGGCAGCTATGCCAGTCGAGGCGATGGAAGCGACTTGCCTACCCTCTGAGACGCACATCTTGTAGATGACGTTGTAGAGGAAGGTTTTTCCAGTGCCGCCAGGACCGTCGATAAAGAAGCAGTGGGGCGAGTCAGTGTCGCCTGATCGGACGGCTGCCAACACTGCGTCGACAGCTTGTTTCTGATCATAGTTCAGCT
>JASAMZ010003198.1:0-11681 GCA_030248115.1 Linhomoeus sp. GSCO2_2
TATGTGCAGGTTTGTGTCCAAAAATTTGCGATATTGGTGTACTCAGCTTTAGACACGCACATTATCGCGCGCGATCACGACTCGAAGTTGCGCGGTAGCCGCCGGCTACAAATCGTCTCCGACCCCGCCGATTGCGATAGTCCTCCTGGAACACGGAAGGGAGGCTTTGAAGGAGCAGAGGGGAGGGTGAACGGCGCGCCGATAGAGGCAGTGAAAATGGTCGTAAGAAAATGGTGGTAAGAAAATGGTCGTAAAAAAATGGTCGCGTGAATATCAGTAGTACTACTGACGTGCGCTAAATTGGCCCTTCCCCCGAGCGCGAGCACGTTCTAACGCGTCCGAGCGCGCGTCGCGGATGGGCTGGAATGACGTCATCGCAGACAGTATCGAATCCGTATGTAGAATGCATAGAATCAGCATGCCATAGGCATGCCACGTTCAGCCAGTCCACTAAAGGTGTGCCTGGTGTAATTAATACGGGAGCGTTTCAAGACGCCATTATAGTGTTTTGACTTTCATAGTGTTTTCTTGCATGTCGTCAGTACAATTCTTTTTGTATCATGGATGAACAAAAACAGAAAATATTGAAACTTTACTTGAACCCAGACGAGCCGTTTTCCTTTTCACCAATCAAACAGTTCCACACCTATATTAAAAGCAAGGGCTACAACATAAGTCTGTCAGCATTAGCTACATTGCTACGAGCACAGTTTGAAGGACTGACTATTGAAAGGGATAGAAACGAGCGCTTTCCCAGAAGGTTTGTGGCGAGATGTACCTGCATTATGTGCAGTAAGTTGAAGCGCAAAGCGCAGCTTCCTATTGCAGAGTCTTCATACCGAAAGGGTTAGACGGTAGCTGGGCAGCAGATTTGGCATTCTTCCCTGCCAAGACGCTCAGACGCCTGAGAATTGGCTGCATACTTGTGGTTGTGGAGAACCTGTCCCACTATATTTGGGCCATCGCGCTGAAGAACAACAAGGCAGAAGAGGTGATCAGGGGAAAAAGAGGAGCCCCAGCCGGACGCGGCAGGGTTACTGTAGCTCTGCAAATTTGCCAAAACACTTTTCTGGACTAGATTTCAACGTAGAATCGTTTGAAACCACTTTTGAACCGATTCCGCAGCGCATTCGAGCGCTACAGGCGCCGAAACGCGAAAATCGCAATTTGCGCCCCCGGAGTCGAAAAAGTCGCAGTGTAAGAAAGTTTTTTGTGTTTCGGCCGATTTTTTCCGTTCATGGCTCATTCGATAGAGGTCATTTGGGAAGGAGCACCAAGAGTAGTCTCGCCGCTCTAGCTGCTACCTAGCTCGCACCGCAGCGCGTCAAAATCGACCCGGGGCCAAAAATCGCGAATTTTTCAAATTTGGCGCCAAAATGGGTCCCGCAGCGATCCAATTCTTTTTTTCCGTGTTCGGCACTATCGAGGGCTACAACATATCAAAAGATAGTATATACCATTATATGCAACTTTTTATACTCCACAAAAAAGTGTGGAGTATATAGCGATTGTGCGCGAAACGCAGAAAATTACAGTCAACGGCGTTCGCGCGTGAAGCGGCCGATTTCCAAACGGTCTTTTGCGTTGGGTAGGCCTAGTAAGTGGGCAGGGTGGACACCAAACGGGGTCACGCTGCGGGACCCCGTTGGCGGGAAATTCAAAAATTTAAATTTTCAAAGTACTGAAAAAGGCATAGTACAAGGTAGAACTCGAAAAAGTTGCATATAATGGTATATACTATCTTTTGATATGTTGTAGCCCTCGATAGTGCCGAACACGGAAAAGAAGAATTGGATCGCTGCGGGACCCATTTTGGCGCCAAATTTGAAAAATTTGCGAATTTCAGCCCCGGGTCGACTTTGACGCGCTGCTGTGCGAGCTAGGTAGCAGCTAGAGCGGCGAGACTACTCTTGGTGCTCCTTCCCAGATGTCCTCTATCGAATGAGCCATGAACGGAGAAAATCGGGCGAAACACAAAAAACTTTCTTACACTGCGACTTTTTCGACTCCGGGGTCGAAAATTGCGATTTTCGTATTTCGGCGTCTATAGCGCTCGAACGTGTTGCCGAATCGTTCCAAAAGTGGTTTCAAACGATTCTGCGCTTAAATCTGGTTCAGCAAAGTATTTTTGAAAAATTTGCAGAGCTACAGTATCCCTGCCGCGTCGATTTGAATTTTGGGCGTCAGGTCGACTTTGCCAATATTATGCTCGATTTCGGGGTTTTCGGGGGCGCTGATTACGAATTTAGCATCCGTTCAGTGTATAGATGATGTTTGAACGTACCTACGACGAATTTGTATGCTACTGCACCCCAAGTGCAGAATTTCAGTTCCCGGAGTCCATGGGAAACTAGGGGTGTTGTATGTCGAATCTGGGGTATTTTGGGATGTAGACCACGAATTCAGCATTACTTTTGCGATTGGGGGTGCCAGGAGGCCACAACAGCAGAGGAGTCACCGTGCGTAGGAGTTCAAATTTGTGGAGTATACTGCGTCCCCCGGACGACTTGCCTGGTTGAATTTCCCGCCAACGGGGTCCCGCAGCGTGACCCCGTTTGGTGTCCACCCTGCCCACCCACTAGGCCTACCCAACGCAAAAGACCGTTTGCAAATCGGCCTCATCACGCGCAAACACCATCCGTTAGAAATTACTGCGTTTCGCGCACAAACGCTATATACTCCACACTTTTTTGTGGAGTATAAAAATCAAAATCCCGATCCCGCACTTCGAGAAACGCCAATCCCGATCCCGATCACTAGAGCCCAGTCCCGATCCCGATGCCGACAAAACGCAAATTACGAACTCTAGTACGCACTACCACCAATGCACGTCCAGTGCTATTTCGCGCTATTTTGGCTTTGGACCCATATGTATTACATTTTTATACTCCACAAAAAAGTGTGGAGTATATAGCGTTTGTGCGCGAAACGCAGTAATTTCTAACGGATGGTGTTCGCGCGTGATGAGGCCGATTTGCAAACGGTCTTTTGCGTTGGGTAGGCCTAGTGGGTGGGCAGGGTGGACACCAAACGGGGTCACGCTGCGGGACCCCGTTGGCGGGAAATTCAAAAATTTAAATTTTCAAAGTACTGGAAAATGGGTTAAACAAGGTAGAACTCGAAAAAGTTGCATATAATGGTATATACTATCTTTTGATATGTTGTAGTACTCGATAGTGCCGAACACGCAAAAAAAGAATTGGATCGCTGCGGGACCCATTTTGGCGCCAAATTTGAAAAATTCGCGAATTTTGGCCCTGGGTCAACTTTGACGGCCTGCTGTGCGAGCTAGGTAGCAGCTAGAGTGGCGAGACCACTCTTGGTGCTCCTTCCCAGATGTCCTCTATCGAATGAGCCATGAACGGAGAAAATCGGGCGAAACACAAAAAACTTTCTTACACTGCGACTTTTTCGACTCCGGGTTCGAAAATTGCGATTTTCGCGTTTCGGCGCCTAGAGCGCTCGAATGCGTCGCCGAATCGTTCCAAAAGTGGTTTCAAACGATTCTGCGCTTAAATATGGCCCAGAAAAGTATTTTTGAAAAATTTTCGAAGCTACAGTATCCCTGCCGCGTCCGTTTGAATTGTGGGTGTCCTGGTCGACTTTTGCAATATTATACTCGATTTCGGGGTTTTCGGGGGCGCTGATTACGAATTTGGCATTCGTTTATCGTTTAGATAATGTTTGAACGTACTTGTGACGAATTTGTATGCTACCGTACCCCAAGTGCAGAATTTCAGTTCCCCGAGTCCGTAGGAAACTTGGGGTGTTGTATGTCGAATCTGGGGTATTTTGGGATGTAGATCACGAATTCAGCATTGATTTTGCGATTGGGGGTGCCAGGAGGCCACAATAACAGAGGAGTCACCGTGCGTAGGAGTTCAAATTTGTGGAGTATACTGCGTCCCCCGGACGACTTGCCTGGTTCGAGTTCTACCTTGCCCAACCCAATTTTCAGTACTTTGAGAAAATAAATTTTTGAATTTCCCGCCAACGGGGTCCCGGAGCGTGACCCCGTTTGGTGTCCACCCTGCCCACTTACTAGGCCTACCCAACGCAAAAGACCGTTTGCAAATCGGCCGCTTCACGCGCGAACCCCATCCGATCCAAATTACTGCGTTTCGCGCACAATCGCTATATACTCCACACTTTTTGTGGAGTATAAAAATCAAATTTTGGAACATAAATTTACGATTTTCTCACAAAAACAGACACGATACGAAAAATTGTTCTATACAAAAAAGATGCGCCTTGGGGTGTTCTATAAAAAGAAAATTGCATTTTTGTAACTATTAATACAATGCGCGCGAATTCTAACTTTTTGTGAAAAATGCTGATATTTTTGTACCAAATGGGTTAATCGGAGTAGATGTTGAGAAAGCTAGATTTTCATGTTATAGAACACCCCCAGGCGCATCTTTTTTGTATAAAACAATTTTTCGTATCGTGTTTATTTTGTGAGAAAATCGTGGATTTCTGTTCCATAATTTGAATTTTTAAGAATTTCGTGTGAAATTCAACGACTCCGAAAAAAGTCGACAACTACAAAATTGAAGATCTTGACGAGCCGCATAAATCGGTCTTCATCCCATCTCGATCCGCCTACCCGTTTATCGCCAGCTGCGCTAGGAAAACTTGATGAGCACCTATAGCCGCTGGCCTGCACAGCACCTAATGCGGCGTAGGTGCTGTGCACTGCACAGCAGTTGTGAGCACTTGGAAACTGATGAGCACCTAAGTTGATGAGCACCTGTTGGCGAGTAGTTGTCTGCGCGTTGGAAGCGTATGTTTTATACAGGGAAGAAAGGCTACGGGGGTCGTACGACACAATGCAACTTGTATCACCTGGACGAGATGTGTGTGGCTTAGCACCAGTTGACGTTGGTTTATCGCCATGCACTAGCGGGCCCAGAGGCGATGGGGGGGGGGGGGGGGGGGGGCCCCCCCCCCCCCATTGGGCCCGACCTTAGAGAAAATATCCCTTAGGAAAGGCACGTATATGCAAAAATTTGCGCCTGCGGTGCAATTTAAGTAGATTTTCCTATTAACTTCAAAATCGGCAAAATTTCACCTGTGGCGCTTATTTTTGACAGGTTTTGGTACATTGTCGGCCAAAAATCGTAAAATTGTCGCCTGCGGCGCATTTTTTGGGCAAAATTTTTACTCTTGATAAGTCGAAACAGTCATTTGAAGGGCAAATTTTGCAGTTAAACTGTTAGAAAACGCAAAAATCTGCACCGTCGAAAATTTTCTGAAGTGACGCCCCCCCCCCCATTCGAAAATCCTGGGCCCGCCACTGTCTCCATGTAGAAATAGCTGGGTATTAGTCATAAGGCAAGGCAGGGTGCGGCACTGGTGACAGGTTATTATTCAGGAGAAATTCTAAAAAGGTGAAATGCAGGTGAAATTGTAGCTCATGGGTTGCTTGTCACAGCTGGTGGTTATCGTGCTGTGTTGAGGTCCCCTTTGAGTACGGATAAAACAATTCTTAAGGGTGCAATGGTGTAGGAAGTCTGGTGAGTACCTGTCTGTGATGAGAGGTTGTGTCTGGTGAGCAGTAATTTTTCAGGAGAAAATCTCGAAATAATTGATACGTAGGGAATTTACAGATCGTGGGTTGTTTGTCACCTCTGGTGGTTGTCATGGTGTGTTGAGGTCACTTTTGAGGTTGGATATGGCATGGTATGAAACAATTCCCAAGGGTGCAACGGTGCAGCAAGTCTGGTGAGTACCTGTCTGTGATGAGAGGTTGTGTCTGGTGAGCAGTAATTTTTCGGGAGAAATCTCGAAATAATTGAAACATAGGGTATTCCAGATCGTGGGCTGTTTGTCGCTGCTGGTGGTTATCATGGCGTGTTGAGGTCACTTTTGAGGTTGGATATGGCGTGGTATGAAACAATTCCCAAGGGTGCAACGGTGCAGCAAGTCTGGTGAGTACCTGTCTCTGATGAGAGGTTGCGTCTGGTGATCAGTAATTTTTCGGGAGAAAATCTCGAAATAATTGAAACGTAGGGAATTCTATCTATATCATGGGTTTTTTGTCACCTCTGGTGGTTATCATGGTGTGTTGAGGTCACTTTTGAGGTGGGATATGGCAGGTATGAAACAATTCCCAAGGGTGCAACGGTGCAGCAAGTCTGGTGAGTACCTGTCTCTGATGAGAGGTTGTGTCTGGTGAGCAGTAATTTTTCGGGAGAAAATCTCGAAATAATTGAAACGTAGGGAATTCCAGATCGTGGGTTGTTTGTCACTTCTGGTGGTTATCATGGCGTGTTGAGATCACTTTTGAGGTGGGATATGGCAGGTATGAAACAATTCCCAAGGGTGCAACGGTGCAGCAAGTCTAGTGAGTACCTGTCTCTGATGAGAGGCTGCGTCTGGTGATCAGTAATTTTTCGGGAGAAAATCTCGAAATAATTGAAACATAGGGAATTCCAGATCGTGGGTTGTTTGTCACTTCTGGTGGTTATCATGGTGTGTTGAGGTCACTTTTGAGGTTGGATATGGCGTGGTATGAAACAATTCCCAAGGGTGCAACGGTGCAGCAAGTCTGGTGAGTACCTGTCTCTGATGAGAGGTTGTGTCTGGTGATCAGTAATTTTTCGGGAGAAAATCTCGAAATAATTGAAACATAGGGAATTCCAGATCGTGGGTTGTTTGTCACTTCTGGTGGTTATCATGGCGTGTTGAGATCACTTTTGAGGTGGGATATGGCAGGTATGAAACAATTCCCAAGGGTGCAACGGTGCAGCAAGTCTAGTGAGTACCTGTCTCTGATGAGAGGCTGCGTCTGGTGATCAGTAATTTTTCGGGAGAAAATCTCGAAATAATTGAAACATAGGGAATTCCAGATCGTGGGTTGTTTGTCACTTCTGGTGGTTATCATGGTGTGTTGAGGTCACTTTTGAGGTTGGATATGGCGTGGTATGAAACAATTCCCAAGGGTGCAACGGTGCAGCAAGTCTGGTGAGTACCTGTCTCTGATGAGAGGTTGTGTCTGGTGATCAGTAATTTTTCGGGAGAAAATCTCGAAATAATTGAAACATAGGGAATTCCAGATCGTGGGTTGTTTGTCACTTCTGGTGGTTATCATGGCGTGTTGAGATCACTTTTGAGGTGGGATATGGCAGGTATGAAACAATTCCCAAGGGTGCAACAGTGCAGCAAGTCTGGTGAGTACCTGTCTGTGATGAGAGGTTGTGTCTGGTGAGCAGTAATTTTTCGGGAGAAAATCTCGAAATAATTGAAACATAGGGAATTCCAGATCGTGGGTTGTTTGTCACTTCTGGTGGTTATCATGGCGTGTTGAGATCACTTTTGAGGTGGGATATGGCAGGTATGAAACAATTCCCAAGGGTGCAACGGTGCAGCAAGTCTGGTGAGTACCTGTCTCTGATGAGAGGCTGCGTCTGGTGATCAGTAATTTTTCGGGAGAAAATCTCGAAATAATTGAAATGTAGGGTATTCCAGATCGTGGGTTGTTTGTCACTGCTGGTGGTTATCGTGGCATGTTGAGGTCACTTTTGAGGTTGGATATGGCGTGGTATGAAACAATTCCCAAGGGTGCAATGGCGCAGCAAGTCTGGTGAATACCTGTCTCTGATGAGAAGTTGTGTCTGGTGAGCGGTAATTTTTCAGGAGAAAATCTCAAAGTGGTGAAGCGTAGGTTAGCTTCTTAGCTAAAATGAATCACTGCGAGGCTTGAGCTTGTTTCCGAACAACAGCAGCAGTGAACCACCAGTATGCTGCATAAGGATGAACGGCCATTGCTCCTCGCATCGAAACCTCAATGACCGTCTGCCACCTAGGACTTTTTCATCGTGTCTTCCTTCCCACCACACGCAATCTAAGGCAGACCAAACCCATTGTTTCATACCATGCCATATGCCACCTCAACCACTGCCGCATTCCCTGTCTTGCCCTATGAAGAACACCATAACAACGAGCTGTCTGGCTCCAATTAGCCACCATTCCTCCTGTCCACATATTTTCTCCCGAAATATAGCCACTCACCAATAACAACTGCTCATCAGGTTTAGGTGCTCACCAAATTTACCCACGCACGGCACCCCGCTGCGCGCAGGGACTCATCACTGCACAGTACCTATTCTGCTGAGCACCTATTTTTGGTGAGCAGCTATCTTGATTCTGATGAGCAGCTCTAATGTAGCCTTTCGGCGGTAAGCGGCTACTCTGCCGAAAAATGTGTTTGCACATAGATTTTGACTGCCACTGCCAGACTGCCACCATTCATACCCCTGACTGCCACTGCCACCATTCATACCCCCCTGTGCAGTAGACCGCCATTTCAAATCATGACATTATCCATATCCAGTGTTCAAACACTTCTTTGATGCCTTGAGTAATCTTCGAGATGCTATTTCGGAAGACACAAAAAGAAATATGGTCCAGTTCTCCTACGTATAAATCTCCCAAAGTATTTCAAATTTGTGTCACAACGACAGTATCCCCTTCTCTACAGGCGTCTGAGAAGTGCCGGTGTCTCACTGCATCTGAGGAGTTCAGCTTCTCAGATGAAGAATCTCAGGCAGAGATGTTGCGTCTGAGAAGTTACTTGTCAACGTTTACATACTGTAGATTGGTGATACCGTCTTGTGATGGTGGAATTATTGTAAAATAGGTGTGAGTTATTGTAAGGCACAGTACACATGCACATCGAAGTAATGATCGCATTGTGAGACCCAACGTTGAACTTATCACGGATTTAACTGGAATACATGCAAGTTGTGACGTTGCTTGTTACTTTTAAAGTTGCGAGTGGAAGACAGAGGCACCATACATACAAAACGTCCAAGATGTCTGAGAGACTGCCAATACTGAATCCGGACTCAGCTAGTGGCGAGAGCACACCAACCAATAACGTTGACAACTCGGCAACCACCGATAACGTTGACAACGCGGCAACCGAGGTAGTCGGCGGGGCGCAAGGGTTGTCTCCATCGGAGAAGGCTCCACCTGCAGTGGGCACAACTGAAGGAGATGTCATCGATGAAGAACCTCAGGCAGAGATGTTGGCTGAGAAGTGACTTGTCAACGTTGACATACTGTAGTTCAGTGTTATGGTCTTGTGGTGGTGGAATTATTGTAAAATAGGTGTGAGATATTGTAAGGCACAGTACACATGTGCATCGAAGTAATGATGTGCGTACTGGCTGAAGGAGATGTCTCAGATGAAGCATCTCAGGCAGAGATGTTGGGCTGAGAAGTGACTTGTCAACGTTTACATACTGTAGATAGGAGGATACCATTTTGTGATGGTAGAATTATTGTAAAATAGGTGCGAGTTATTGTAAGGCACAGTACACATGTGCATCGAAGTAATGACGTGCGTCCTGGCCTTTCGTTTCAAGAGTAAACGTTGACATCTTGTGCTGTGAAAGAATTGATCGCGTTGTGAGACCCAACGTTGAACTTATCGTGGATTTAACTGGAATGCATGCAAGTTGTGGCATTGCTTGTTACTTTCGAAGTTGCGAGTGGAAGACAGAGGCACCATACGTACAAAATGTCCAAGATGTCTGAGAGACTGCCAATACTGAATCCGGACTCAGCTAGTGGCGAGAGCGCACCAACCGATAACGTTGACAACTCGGCAACCACACATAACATTGACAACGCGGCAACCGAGGTAGTTGGCGGGGTGCAAGGGTTGTCTCCATCGGATAAGGCTCCACCTGCAGTGGGCACAACTGAAGGAGATGTCATCGATGAAGAACCTCAGGCAGAGATGTTGGCTGAGAAGTGACTTGTCAACGTTTACATACTGTAGATAGGAGGATACCATCTTGTGATGGTGGAATTATTGTAAAATAGGTGCGAGTTATTGTACGCGTTGTGAGACCCAACGTTGAACTTATTGTGGATTTAACTGGAATGCATGCAAGTTGTGGCATTGCTTGTTACTTTCGAAGTTGCGAGTGGAAGACAGAGGCACCATACGTACAAAATGTCCAAGATGTCTGAGAGACTGCCAATACTGAATCCGGACTCAGCTAGTGGCGAGAGCGCACCAACCGATAACGTTGACAACTCGGCAACCACACATAACGTTGACAACGTGGCAACCGAGGTAGTTGGCGGGGCGCAAGGGTTGTCTCCATCGGAGAAGGCTCCACCTGCAGTGGGCACAACTGAAGGAGATGTCATCGATGAAGAACCTCAGGCAGAGATGTTGGCTGAGAAGTGACTTGTCAACGTTGACATACTGTAGTTCAGTGTTACGGTCTTTTGTATTTTGTATTTTGTAAATGTTGACATCATTGTAACACTCTACTGGTCAAGTGGCTAAGGAAGAACAAAGAAAGGCTACTCGGCTAGACCAATCTACAGGTCGTAGAACAAACAATTGCGCACAGTATCTTTTGTGTAGACTGCTTTCATAAGCATGCCCTCTGCTTCTGCATACTTTCCTGGCATTGTGGACACGCACTGTAGTGTTTTTGTAGCCGCCGCTGCCCAAAGCTGGCAACAGGATTGCATCTGAGAAACAAAATTTGTCAACGTTGCCATCCGATTTCTCATATCTCTCCTTCTCAGGTCCATCTGATATCATGATGTCAACGTTGTCAAAGCTGAAATTGCCCTTCGGTGTTTCCTCCATTGTTGGTCATCTCGCCGGCTATGTCGTCATTGTCTTTTGTCTTGCTGCTGTCATCTCGCTTAGTTTCTCTTTGAGCAAAACGCCAACCTACCACAGAGACAGGAAACTTCTGCCAAGAGGGACAAATGAATTTAACAAAGAGCTGACAATGACACCTTGTAGGCACTGGCAGGTTCAACAAATGACATTATTCCTTCTGTCACCGTTGACACAGGACCAGCTCCTATTGCGCTGTCCACTACTCCCTATGTAGCATGTTGTCGCGAGATGCATTTTGTCAACGTTGACAATTCGGCACAGACTTGAGTGGCCGACAAAAGAATGAACGAAGGCACAGGCTATAGCATCAGATGACGTTCTCCCTTTGACTGGTATGTTCTGTCACTGTGGACATAAGGCCAGCTTCTGTTTCGCTGCCAGCTAAGCCGCACCTACCGCTCACGTCGCGCGGTGCCCTTTGTCAACGGTGACAAGTTCACACTGACTGAGTGCACTACTGCGTGGAGCAGGAAACCTTACTGTTGGCAATTCTCTGGGAATTGCTTTCTCCATTTCACCGTACAGCAGCGCTGACTTCATATCAGCTACACATTTCTACTTAACGTATTCAGTCTACCTACCTATGCTCTTTGTCAACGGTGACATCCTATTACTGCTGTACTCACCAATTGGCTGAGGGAGGAAAAGCAAAGGAATACTAACTTACTACTTCCTCACTGTGATCTCTGTGGTAGGTAGGCGGGGCAAAAATGCTGTTGGTAAACTGCAATACGCAGATGGTGCTGCGACGCCGCTAGACGCATCTACAGGTCAATTGCGCACAGTATCCTTTGTGTAGACGCTTACATGCCATGCCCTCTGCTTCTGCATACTTTCCTGGTATTGTGGACGCGGTTTTTGTAGCCGCCGCCACCCAAGGCTGACAACAGGATCGCATCTGAGAAACAAATGTTGTCAACGTTGCCATCCGATTTCTCATATCTCTCCTCCTCAGATCCATCTGATATCAGATTATCTGAGAACGATATTTATATCGTATCATCAAATAAGGGGTTATTCT
>JASAMZ010003199.1:0-61069 GCA_030248115.1 Linhomoeus sp. GSCO2_2
CATTGCGGAGCAATACGTTCTTCGTTCAGTTACGTATTGCTCGGTACCAATGCCATTCACCCCAACTTAACCATGGGCGCTATTTTTGCAAAAGGTGCCTCAAAAATCAACTTTTTATTGGCTCATCCAAACATAGCGTTGTAGGGGTTCGTTTGAAGCGTCTCGACGAGAAAATTACAATGGTGCTATCCGCGACCCCGTGCCACGCACCACGTCCACGCGGCGGCCACGCAAACGTGGTCAGGCCACAACTTTTGATTGGTTGGTCGGAACATGGCGTTGTTGGGGTTGTTGTTGTTGATGTCGAGGCCGTTCTAGGATCCGGCGGCCCTTTTTAGGGGGCCAACAGTCCCATGCGCCAGGGCTCGAAGGGTAGCAGGGAGGGGACGTGGCGTCTCCGTCGGAAGGGCAGGCCCGTGGCCCTCGGTCGGCAGGCTGCTTCGGCTTTTGAGGGAGACGGGAGGTGGCCCTGTGGTGGACGACCGCTCACCCAATGGTCCCCACCAGTCCACATCCAAAGGGGCCCAGAAGGACCACACGACGGGGGACTGGCTTCTGGGGTGGTAGGCGGGGATGTAGATGATCCCTGGGCCCAGTCCTGTAGCTGGCCAGCACGAAGCCGGCCTCTGTCCGATTGCCCTCCTCCTCCCCCGCCGGCTGTCTAGACGGCCACGCGCCGATGGTGCTGCCGTGGGCGCTGTCCCTTGCTCTCTGACTGCCCCTTCTCCCAGCTGCTCTACAGGGCCCGTGTTGGTAGGGGCTGCTCTCGAGGTGATAGGTGCAGTTGGCGCCGCTGACTAGGCGGATGCCAGGAGCCGCCTGACGGGATCCCTGTCGCTGGAGTCCGTGCCCAGCCGGTTTCCGTCGGGTGCCGCACCCATGGCTCCCGTTGTTGGGGTTCGTTGAAACCGTCTCGACGAGAGGAATCCAATGGCGCCATCGGCGACCCCGTACCACGCACCATGTCCACGTGGAGCCACGCAAACGTGGTCTGGCCACTACTCAGTGTTGCCTCATCCAAACCTAGTCATGTTGGGGCTCAAATAAACCGTCTTAATGAGAAGAATTGATTCATGAGGGTCCTCAGACTCCATCTGTCAACGCACAACCTCCCCGTAGAAGAGAATCCAATAGCGAACTTCACACAAATCAATGGGCCAGAGTTTTTATACCTCATACAAACCAAGGGATGAGATTTTTGGCCTTCAACTGTGCAAGGGGTCAGATTTTTTTACCTGCATACAAAGCAAGGGGTAAATTATTCTTGACCCTCAACCATAACCCTCGCTCTAATTGTGTCCAGCAATCCCCTTGCCCCTGTCCCTCCCTACCCCTTACCCCAGTCCCTCCTGAAGCTTCTTGGCAGAGTTCAGGAGCCGCTGCATACGTGCCCCAAAATTGTCCTCCTCGCCTCGTAGGTTACTCATAAAAGGGATTCCGTTCGTTCGAGAGCCTAAACATTCATGTCTCAAGGTGGACTACTCGTTTAAGCTGATTGGTGGACTGGCTCAGCCAATAAAAAAGTAAGAGTATTATGAAAGTGCCTAAAGGCAGAAAGATGAATATGTTCCTGGTGTCCAACATGTAAAAGCAAGGGCTGTTGACGATTTATTCCACTAGTGTAACAAATGCGGCGCTTCGCGCCGCCCACCAATTTGTAAGAGAAATATTAGTAGGTACCGGCATTAATTCAGGGAAAGCATTTTCGACTAAACTTATCCACACAAAACTGCGCAAAGGTCGACGGCGCTGAGTGTGCCGAAACTGCACATGTCATTGTGACCTTTGCGCAGTTTTGTGTGGATAAGTTTAGTCGAAAATGCTTTCCCTGAATTAATGCCGGTACCTACTAATATTTCTCTTACAAATTGGTGGGCGGCGCGAAGCGCCGCATTTGTTACACTAGTGGAATATCGTTTAATACTCTTGCTTTTACATGCTTCACACCAGGAACATATTCATCTTTCTGGCTTTAGGCACTTTTACATGAAATTATTCATTGGTTGCAAAGTCTGTCCACAAACCTTCTAAATTTGTATTTCTATTCGTTGCTAGCACCTCGATCTGAATACCTTTGTGGAGGCATCGAAAATACCTACAGATTTTGCGTCAGTCTTTGTAACCTAGGTACCTAACTGTGTTTAGTCTGAGCGCTTCTCTGCAGGGACTCCTGCACATATTACCGCGCCCACCGATGTTCCAGTGTGCGCCTTCGTGACCTTCGAGTCGCCCAAAGGGTGCAACGCCTGCCTGCAGGCCGGTCACGTGACCTGTGGCAATCTGAAACTGCCCGTCAGACGATACTACAACGTGAGAAGTGTTTGTGTTGTGCAGTTGTAGAGTTTTATAGTCTTTGTGACGTGAATTTCTAATTCAGAACTGCAGCAAAACCTTAGCAGCTCGCAGGACAGCAGAGACTCGCGCGGCGCTGCAAGCGCTTACGGTGAGATAGCAGTACAGGGTATGATGATGCGCAATTTGCTGCGGTAACGCTGCACATTACTGCAATTTCAGTGCCCCCAGATCAGCTCAAAGTGTGGGTTGGTAACCTGCCAGCGACGGGAGTGTCAAAGGAAGAATTGCAGGGGTGTTTCGAGAGAGAATTTGGGCCCAGAGCAATACGTTTGTGGTGTACTTCGTTCAGTTACGTATTGCTCTCTGTTGTGTTCATCTTTTCAGTCTCTACCCACCAAGCCTCTCTCTGCCTCGCGCCCTCTGAAGTCGTCCACTGGAGGGGGTAGTGGTGGCAGTCTCAAGTTGGCCTCTTCCAAGTGGCAGATGGACCCCATAGTGGCAGACACTGCAGAGCAGTCCCTGGAAGAGCTTCTGTTGGGAGAGAAGCCTTTGAAGAAGAAGAGCTCCTTCCCTTCGAAGGCCGTTACTGTAACAAAGAAGGCGCCCTCCTCCTCTTCCGCTTGGGACGAGGACCTTTATGATGATGAACAGGACAATGGCTGGGGAGAGTCCGCTGGAGGCAAGACGGCTGAAGGAGCCAGTGACGGATGGGGAGACGCCGCCGCTGATGACTGGGGTGGGAAGCCAAGCAGTTTGCAAACCATTCTGGGCTCTTGACACTAATACATACATAAAAAGAGGTTAAATAAACATAAACAATAAACAAAGTAAAATAAACATAAAAAGAGGTTGCTTAGATGATGTATGACCAGTCCTTTGCGTGCTTGTGTGATGCCTCCTTTCCGTCCAGCGATTCGCTTCTGTAGATTCGATTCGATTCGCGTTGCAGGGGCCGACTTCGGCTCGGCAGCTACGGCGCCGTCTCCGAGTGCTCAGCAGCAGCAGCAGAAGCAGCGTGGGGCCGAGAGAGGCTTCCAGAGGAGGCGAAGGGAAGTGCAGCAGAAGAAGAAGACGCAGCCAAAGACTTCCTCTCTGGGAGCCAAGAAACTCTGACAGTCTGAGATGGAAAGTGACAGTATGCGGTATTATAGGATGCAAGTGGTGACCTTGTACTTCATGCGTACACGCAACGCTCGGCCATTCACCCTCTGTGATGTTCTGACAGAGACGCAGCGCCGCCATAACAATGGTTTCAACAGCGGCGCAAAAGTCGCCGCAGCGTGCAGACAGTAATGCGCGACTGCTTTGGCTATTACGGTTACACACTGCACATGCAGGATCGTCTGTGCCCTACGGTACGGTACGGTACTGTAGACGGTTTGGCACAGTTCAACTAGAGCTGCACTCGTCTGAAGCGTTCTCTATCTTCTGCAAATGTGCTGATACAGGTGGGACTGCGCACTGCATTGAAGTGATGGAGGCCACTGTCTCGTATTGCTGTAAAGTCGGCTTAGTTGACAAAATGGGCGGCTGGCGAAACGCTTTCCTCTAGACTCTGACTCGTGTGCGCTGGTGCTAGGCGAGCAGCGCATACTTTCATACTATAAGCGTTTCAAGAAGGACCAAAGGCGTAGTATGTGCACTTGTGGAGCAATGCCTAATGCCAGAAGGTCAACTATGTATAGTTAAAAGCGCAGAAGCTTCTAGGTTTCCGTTTCAGCGTCAGTTCTCCCATATGGATGAAGCTCTGAAAGTGAACTGCGAGTTGAACTGGGGAGGGGGAGGGGGAGGGGGAAGGGGTGTAGTGAAGGCTGTGAATGTGGGGGGGGGGGGGGGGGGGGTGGGGGGGGGGGGGTGTTCGGGGAATGGTGGTGTGTAACCGTGTGAGGCGTGCCGGAGGGGCTAAGCATTCGTCCTCCTCCCACGCACGAATGTTCCACGTCGGCCTGTTTTGCTCTCAGACTGACTATCTACATTACTATGCCAGCTAGGCCTTTCGTCTGTCCGTCTGAAACGCTTGCCTTCCTAGCACTTCGCCACGCGACGCTTCAGCATGCGCCTGCCTCGCTAGCACTTCGCCACGCGACGCTTCAGCATGCGCGCGCTAGGAAGCCAGCAGGACGCCAGCGGCGTCCCGCAGAGAAGCTCGCTCGCTTGGATCCATCGACCGCAGAAAATCAATCGCTGCACGGCCAGCGTCGCCTGTTGCTGCCTGCCTTCAACGCAGGCTTTGCCTGAACAGTACGGCAATGCACGGTAGCAGAGCCTTGCAGAAGCGAACAGTGCGGCAGTGGGCGGTACAGCAGAGAACCTTGCAATGCGCAAATGCAACAGAGCCGAACAGTACGACAATGCTCGCGCAGGCAATCCCAGCCGCTTCAGCGACTATTTCGCTTGCAACGGGACACATCTTGCAACAGGACAGACTTTCTGCAACAGGACGCTGCGCAATTGCAACAGAGCCGGCAGGCAATTCTAGCCGCTTCAGTTACTATTTCGCTTGCAACAGGACAGATCTTGCAACAGGACAGACTTTCTGCAACAGGACGCTGCGCAATTGCAACAGAGCCGAACAGTACGACAATGCTCGCGCAGGCAATTCTAGCCGCTTCAGCGACTATTTCGCTTGCAACAGGACACATCTTGCAACAGGACAGACTTTCTGCAACAGGACGCTGCGCAATTGCAACAGAGCCGGCAGGCAATTCTAGCCGCTTCAGCGACTATTTCGCTTGCAACAGGACAGTTCTTGGAACAGGACAGACTTTCTGCAACAGGACGCTGCAACAGTACAGACGTTACAACAGGATCGTCGCGCGAGGCGACGAGCGCCGTTGGCTCGCAACAGGACAGACCTTTGCAACAGGACAGATTTTGCAACTGGAAAATCTGCCCGCTTTCTATCATTTGTTTTGCGCGGCGCTTTAGCGACTATTTCGCTTGCAACAGGACAGATCTTGCAACAGGACAGACTTTCTGCAACAGGACGCTGCGCAATTGCAACAGAGCCGGCAGGCAATTCTAGCCGCTTCAGCGACTATTTCGCTTGCAACAGGACAGTTATTGCAACAGGACAGACTTTCTGCAACAGGACGCTGCAACAGTTCAGACGTTACAACAGGATCGTCGCGCGAGGCGACGAGCGCCGTTGGCTCGCAACAGGACAGACCTTTGCAACAGGATGGACAGCACGCCAATGCTCACGCAGGCAATTCTAGCCGCTTGAGCGAGTGTTTCGCCAAACTAACCGTTGAAACGAGGTACCCCAGCAGCGCCTTGAACAAGCACATTGGCAGACGATACAAATACCATGCTAATCACATGACACAAATTCTTCTGCAACGGGAAAGCACGCTAGTCTGACTTATTACAGCTCTTCCCATTCACAGGCCTACTTGTACGCGGACGCGCGTTCGGCCGTGCTGATTCCCTTGATTGGTCTGGGGAAGCTGCTCAGCGATGCAGAGTACCAGAAGACAGTAGTCCCAGCCATAGTGAAGCTGTTCTCAGCCAACGACACGTCAGGGAAGCGACTCTGAAGGCCATGGTCCCAATGGCGCCCAAACTCAACTATCAGAACCCCAACGTGGAACTCATGAAACACCTTGCCCGACTCCAGGGTTCGTGGCTGGCTGGCTGAGAGAGGATGGTGTATAGCTATGTTGCCTGAGGTTGTGAAGGACTAAACCACCAACCACAGCAAGAACTAAAGCTCCTGTCGTTTAGGCCCACTGAAACAGTTCTTTGGAGACTGCTCTTCCAGATATTCCTTGCTTGGTCTTGTGCCTGTGCCCTGCTTTGGTAGGGCAGCACCAGGCCCAATCAGTGAAGTATCTGGAATGGGGATCCCAACTTCTTAGCAGTTTCTTAGCGTAATACTCCCAGGTGCGCGGCCAGGCCTTCAAAACCATGAGAGGCTTTCTGGAGAAGTTGGAGAAGGCCTCTGAGAATCCAGAACTTGCGGCAGAGATGAAGGCAGACGTCGACAAGGACGCCAGCGCCTCAGGCACTTCCACCGGAGAGAAGGCGCCACAGTGGGCCAGCCGGGCACACAGGTGATTGCTACAGCCTACCACAGAACAGTCGAATTCTATTCAGAATTGAGAGTCGAGATTCGGATACATTACTATATCACGCGGAACGTATGAATACGTAGCGTCTCTAAAGCGTTCCATAGACCACAACACTCTTTGCAGCGCCATCTCTGGCAAGTTCTACAAGGGTACTCCTTCGGCAGCTGCTGCGACGGTTGAGAAAGACGAGAAGCGCTCAAAGGTTGAGGCCAAGAGACCCGCAGTCTCACAACAACAGCCTCAGAAGCCTTCTCGTGTGGAAGTGAAGGATGCTGAAGACGACGGTTGGGGAGACTTGGAAGAGGAAGAAGTGCCAGTGAAGGAAAAGAAGACTCCCAACGCTGCTGCCAACTCCTGGGACGCTGATGCTGAATGAAGGGGAAGAAGAAGAAGAAGGCGACGGTTGGGGTGACACCGCCTTTGGCGAGGAGGTGGGCTGCGGCCTATATTCTTCTGACTCTTGCCTAAGATGTTTCCCTCTGTAGTCTAGTCATGCGACGCTGCATTCCTGTTACTCTACTGCGATCCTCTTCAGACTGTTCCAACCAAACCTGCTTCTGCCTCGCGACCTCTGAAGTCGTCCACTGGAGGGGGAGTTGGTGGCAGTCTCAAGTTGGCCTCTTCCAAGTGGCAGATGGACCCCCTTGTAGCAGACACTGCAGAGCAGTCCCTGGAAGAGCTTCTGTTGGGAGAGAAGCCTCTGAAGAAGAAGAGCTCCTTCCCTTCGAAGGCCGTTACTGTCACAAAGAAGGCGCCCTCCTCCTCTTCCGCTTGGGACGACAACGATGATGATGAACAGGACAATGGCTGGGGAGAGCCCGTTGGAGGCAAGACGACTGAAGGAGCCAGTGACGGATGGGGAGACGCCGCCGCTGATGACTGGGGTGGGAAGCCAAGCAGTTTGCAACCCATTCTGGGCTCTTGCTGATGTTGCTTTGGTGATGTATGATCAGTTCTTTGTCTGCTTTTGTGATGCCTCCTTTCTGTCCAGCGATTCGCTTCTGTATTGCGTTGCAGGGGCCGATTTCGGCTCGGCAGCTACGGCGCCCTCTCCGAGTGCTCAGCAGCAGCAGCAGAAGCAGCGTGGGGCCGAGAGAAGCTTCCAGAGGAGGCGAAGGGAAGTGCAGCAGAAGAAGAAGACGCAGCAAAAGACTTCCTCTCTGGGAGCCAAGAAACTCTGACAGTCTGAAAAGGACAGTAACTATAGTGATTATAGGATGCAGATGGTGACCTTCTACTTCATGCGTACACGCAACGCTCGGCCATTCACCCTCTGTGATGTTCTGACAGAGACGCAGCGCCACCATAACAATGGTTTCAACAGCGGCGCAAAAGTCGCCGCAGCATGCAGACAGTAATACGTGACGGTTTGGACTGCTACGATAACGTACTACTACATACTACACAGGCAGGACCGTCTGTGCCCAACGGTACGGTACTATAGACGGTGTGACGCAGTTCAATAGAGCTGCACTCGTCTGTAGCGTTCTCTGTCTTCTGCAAGTGTGCTGCACGTTTCAGCACTGTGCAGAACGCGGCTCCGTTCGTCTGACCGATCAATCCGCAACCGTTGTCGAATGTGTTTCTCACCTGAACGTTACCGTTGTGGTGACAAGTTGCATCTAGGCTGATGTTAGCCTAGCATGAAACCCCACAAAAAAAAAAAACCCAAACCAAAAACACAAAAAAAACCAACCCACAATAGACACCCACCCACACCAAACAGAAAACAAGAAAAAAACAAACAAAAAAACAACACAAAAAACAACAACCCAAACACACAAAACACCAAATAGCGACAAAAAAACCAAAAGACCACCCACATATAGCAGAATAAGCCAAAACAATACAACACCAGCAACAAAACCAAGACCAAGCAAAAAACAACAACACCACACCAAAACACCCAAAACCAAAACCCAACACCAAAAAAAACAACCCAAACAACCAAACAAACAAAACACAAAAAACCACCCCACAACCACCCCAAACCCCACCACCAAAACCCCAAAAAACACAAAAAAAACAAAAACAACACCAAAACAACACACACAACCAACAAAAAAAAACCCCAACCCCCTTATGTGATGTTTATTCAAGTGGTGGACGTTGGCTCTGCCTGTGAGGAGTGTAGTGGTATATAGAATTCTTGTCATTCGATTACAGTTTGTTATGCGATGTTTATTCAAGTGGTGGACGTTGGCTCTGCCTGTGAGGAGTGTAGCATAATGTAGAATTCCTGTCATTCCATTACAGTTTGTTATGCGATGTTTATTCAAGTGATGGCCATTGGCTCTGCTTGTGAGGAGTGTAGCATAATGTAGAATTCCTGTCATTCCATTACAGTCTGTTATGCGATGTTTATTCAAGTGGTGGACGTTGGCTCTGCCTGTGAGGAGTGTAGTGGTATATAGAATTCTTGTCATTCGATTACAGTTTGTTATGCGATATTTATTCAAGTGATGGCCATCGGCTATGCTTGTGAGGAGTGTAGCATAATGTAGAATTCCTGTCATTCCATTACAGTTTGTTATGCGATGTTTATTCAAGTGTTCAAAGTTCAAAGTTCAAAGTTTCTTCTGGACCAGACCGACACAGTACCATAGCACCATAATCCAATCGCCAGGCGAATGGGGCGGACCAGTAACAGTAGTAACAGCAATAACAGTAGTGGTGGACGTTGGCTCTGCCTGTGAGGAGTGTAGCAGTATATAGAATTCTTGTCATTCCATTACAGTTTGTTATGCGATGTTTATTCAAGTGATGACCATCGGCTCTGCTTGTGAGGAGTGCAGCATAATGTAGAATTCCTGTCATTCCATTACAGTTTGTTATGCGATGTTTATTCAAGTGTTCAAAGTTCAAAGTTCAAAGTTTCTTCTGGACCAGGCCGACACAGTACCATAGCACCGTAATCCAATCGCCAGGCGAATGGGGCGGACCAGTAACAGTAGTAACAGCAATAACAGTAGTGGTGGACATTGGCTCTGCCTGTGAGGAGTGTAGCAGTATATAGAATTCTTGTCATTCCATTACAGTTTGTTATGCGATGTTTATTCAAGTGATGACCATCGGCTCTGCTTGTGAGGAGTGTAGCATAATGTAGAATTCCTGTCATTCCATTACAGTTTGTTATGCGATGTTTATTCAAGTGTTCAAAGTTCAATGGACCAGACCGACACAGTACCATAGCACCGTAATCCAATCGCCAGGCGAATGGGGCGGACCAGTAACAGTAGTAACAGCAATAACAGTAGTGGTGGACGTTGGCTCTGCCTGTGAGGAGTGTAGCAGTATATAGAATTTTTGTCATTCCATTACAGTTTGTTATGCGATGTTTATTCAAGTGATGACCATCGGCTCTGCTTGTGAGGAGTGTAGCGTAATGTAGAATTCCTGTCATTCCATTACAGTTTGTTATGCGATATTTATTCAAGTGATGGCCATCGGCTCTGCTTGTGAGGAGTGTAGTGTAATGTAGAATTCCTGTCATTCCATTACAGTTTGTTATGCAATGTTTATTCAAGTGGTGGACGTTGGCTCTGCCTGTGAGGAGTGTAGTTGTATATAGAATTCTTGTCATTCGATTACAGTTCGTTATGCGATATTTATTCAAGTGATCGGCTCTGCTTGTGAGGAGTGTAGCGTAATGTAGAATTCCTGTCATTCCATTACAGTTTGTTATGCGATGTTTATTCAAGTGGTGGACATCGGCTCTGCCTGTGATGAGTGTAGCAGTATATAGAATTTTTGTCATTCCATTACAGTTTGTTATGCGATATTTATTCAAGCGATGGCCATCGGCTCTGTTTGTGAGGAGTGTTGCGAAATGTAGAATTCCTGTCATTCCATTACAGTTTGTTATGCGATGTTTATTCAATTATGGTTGCCATGGGCTCTGCTTGTGAGGAGTGTAGCGTAATGTAGAATTCCTGTCATTCCATTACAGTTTGCTATGCGATGTTTATTCAATTATGGTGGCCATGGGCTCTGCTTGTGAGGAGTGCATCGTAATGTAGAATTCTGTCATTCCATTACAGTTTGTTATGCGATATTTATTCAAGTGATCGGCTCTGCTTGTGAGGAGTGTAGGGTAATGTAGAATTCCTGTCATTCCATTACAGTTTGTTATGCGATGTTTATTCAAGTGGTGGCCATCGGCTCTGCCTGTGAGGAGTGTAGCGTAATGTAGAATTCTTGTCATTCCATTACAGTTTGTTATGAGATGTTTATTCAAGTGATGGCCATCGGCTCTGCTTGTGAGGAGTGTAGCGTAATGTAGAATTTCTGTCATTCCATTACAGTTTGTAATGCGATATTTATTCAAGTGATGGCCATCGGCTCTGCTTGTGAGGAGTGTAGCGTAATGTAGAATTCCTGTCATTCCATTACAGTTTGTTATGCGATGTTTATTCAAGTGGTGGACGTTGGCTCTGCCTGTGAGGAGTGTAGTGGTATATAGAATTCTTGTCATTCGATTACAGTTTGTTATGCGATATTTATTCAAGTGATCAGCTCTGCTTGTGAGGAGTGTAGCGTAATGTAGAATTTCTGTCATTCCATTACAGTTTGTAATGCGATATTTATTCAAGTGATGGCCATCGGCTCTGCTTGTGAGGAGTGTAGCGTAATGTAGAATTTCTGTCATTCCATTACAGTTTGTAATGCGATATTTATTCAAGTGATGGCCATCGGCTCTGCTTGTGAGGAGTGTTGCGTAATGTAGAATTCCTGTCATTCCATTACAGTTTGTTATGCGATGTTTATTCAAGTGATGGCCATCAGCTCTGCTTGTGAGGAGTGTAGCGTAATGTAGAATTCCTGTCATTCCATTACGGTTTGTTATGCGATGTTTATTCAAGTGGTGGCCATCGGCTCTGCTTGTGAGGAGTGTACGCACGCACGCACGCACGCACGCACGCACGCACGCACGCACGCATAGAGTATTGTTGTGACGCGTTAGTACAATGGTAGTAAGAACGTGTCGGTCTCGTCTCGGTAAGGCCAAGTATCTACACTAGCAAATTGGGATGTGTAGCGGGCGCTCTAGGATCCTCTACCCAGTGGCGGAACAGCTCGGCCTTCGCGACGTCTTTCCCGGTAGACAGACGGTCGTTGACTTCTGCCGCCGGCTGTCCCTATGATTCCTATCCCTCCGGTCACCATGTCCAAGCTACATACACACTGTCTACAGTAGAATGCACGTGTATATGTTGTCGCGCTAAGGCCAGATCGCGTTCCAAGACAATTCAACGTTCAAAGTGTTTTCGATAATATCGATAATAATATAATGTTGGTAGTGGTACAAATACCAACGAGAGAAATACATATGTCGTCTCAATCAAGGTAAATTGTAACCAGGCAAGTCGTCCGGGGGACGCAGTATACTCCACAAATTTGAACTCCTACGCACGGCGACTCCTCTCCTGTTGTGGCCTCCTGACACCCCCAATCGAAAAACTAATGCCGAATTCGTGATCTACATCCCAGAATACCCCAGAATCGACATACAACACCTCTAACTTCCTATGGACTCGTAGAACCAAAATTCTGCACTTGGGGTACGGTAGCATGCGAATTCGTCATAGGTACGCTTAAACATCATCTAAACGCTAAACGAATGCCAAATTCGTAATCAGCGCCCCCCGAAAACCCCGAAATCGAGTATAATATCGCGAAAGTCGACCCGACACCCAATATTCAAATGGACGCGGCAGGGTTACTGTAGCTCTGCAAATTTGCCAAAAACACTTTTCTGGACCAGATTTCAACGTAGAATCGTCTAAAACCACTTTTGAACCGATTCGGCAACGCATTCGAGCGCTACAGACGCCGTAACACGATAATCGCAATTTCCGACCCCGGAGTCAAAAAAGTTGCGGGAAAATAACTTTTTTGTGTTTCGACCGATTTTCTTCGTTCATGGCTCATTCGATAGAGGACATCTGGGAAGGAGCAACAAAAGCGGTCTTGCCGCTCTAGCTGCTACCTAGCCCGCACAGCAGCCCGTCAAAGTCGACCCGGGGCCAAAAATCGCGAATTTTTCAAATTTGGCGCCAAAATGGGTCCCGCAGCGATCCAATTCATTTCTTCCACCCTCGGCCCTATCGAGTACTACAACATATCAAAAGATAGTATATACCATTATATGCAACTTTTTCGAGTTCTACCTTGTACTATGCCTTTTTCAGTACTTTGAAAATTTAAATTTTTGAATTTCCCGCCAACGGGGTCCCGGAGCGTGACCCCGTTTGGTGTCCACCCTGCCCACTTACTAGGCCTACCCAACGCAAAAGACCGTTTGCAAATCGGCCGCTGCACGCGCGAACGCCGTTGACTGTAATTTTCTGTGTTTCGCGCACAAACGCAATATACTCCACACTTTTTTGTGGAGTATAATTACAGCGAATTGAGAGTCCAAAAAAGGCGTACATAGATCAAATATGCGTTTGATCAATTTTGCCGATAGGTCAATCATGCCAGTTTTATGGAGATACTGACAGCGCTTAGAACCTAATTGAGGAAGCTTTTCTTTCCCCGAACTACAGTCGATGGCTTGCTAGTTCTGGGGTGGGGGGAGGGTGGACCGGATTTGCGCGGATTTTCTAAACTTCTCTTTTTCGACCGGATTTTCTAAACTTCTCTGCTTGTGAGGAGTGTAGCGTAATGTAGAATTCCTGTCATTCCATTACAGTTTGTTATGCGATGTTAATGAGTGTGGCAGGCAAGCTGTCTGGTTGGTGGCGTAGCGAATGAATGGATGTACTTCAGTTCAGTTGGAATGTGATGTGCCTTGATACCACACTGTTCAGCCTTCTTGGTGACTACAAAGATTGGTTGGTGGGAGGGGATGGCTCAAAAGGTCCGCTTTTGACCCTAACAGGCTGGAGGGTGGCTGGAGAGGGGAGGGATGATGGCTCAAAAGCTGAGCTTTTGACCCTAACAGGCTGGAGGGTGCTGGAGAGGGGCGCGCGTGCGGCGTCCTTCCCCTTCCCCACCCTTTCCCATGGCCCTGCAGGGGGCATAGCCCCTCCCAATTCGCGGGCCTGAAGGGGCCACAACCCCTACCCCATTCCACATGTGACCCTGCAGGGGCCACAACCGCTACAACTTCCCAGTCCTCGCGGGGGACACAACTCCTTTCCCCTTCCCAGTAAGGCATCACAACTCTTCAAAGTGTTAAAAAGTTCACCTGCCTTAATTTTCTGACTGAAACTGTAGCTTGCAGGTCCTACCATCTCTCCTCTTCCCATCTCTGCCTTCAACTCCCATGGCGTCTGATAGAAGGTGTTGAATTGGTTGGGCCTTATACTGTTTGGTGGCTACCTGTTTCAGCAAGCCATCTTGTTTCTTCAGCGAGCCAAAATGTAAGAGAACCTGCTTGCCAAACGATATTCCTGGCTCTTCGTCATCAGTCAATTCTGATGATGATGATGGGAACAGTCCTGTGAGCAATACGTAACTGAACGAAGTACGATTGCTCTAAATTTCGTTAATTATATATGCTGAAACTATTTGCTAAATACTTGGCAGACTATGCTCGATACATCCGTGCAAAGAAGTTTTGAAATTTAAGCTGTTTGAATTTGGCGAAATTTGGGAATTTTAACAAAACCCTTAAAAATACCCCTAATTTCGTTAATTATAAAATCTGCAACTATTTGATAAATAGTTGGCAGACTATGGTCGACACATCCGTGAAAAGAAATTTTTAAATTTAAGCTGTTTGAAATGGTCGAAATTTGTGGATTTTGACAAAATTCTCAAAAATATCCTAAATTTCGTTACTTATATATGCTGAAACTATTTGCTAAATACTTGGCAGACTATGCTCGATACACCCGTGCAAAGAAGTTTTGAAATTTAAGCTGTTTGAATTTGGCGAAATTTGGGAATTTTGACAAAAACCTTGAAAATATCCCTAATTTCGTGAATTCCAAAATCCGAAACTATGTCACAAATTCATCGCGTCTTATGCCCTTTCCATTTCAGCAAAAACTTTCTCGATACGACCTGTAAATAAAAGTGTCATTTTTGACATTTTCATATTTTAATTGTTAATATCTCGAAATAGCGAAATTAGCAACAGAAACGGACAGCGGCACGTCACTCAGCGCATTCGACTCCATCGGGTGGCACTAACCGTCATGTCTGGTTGTTTGACACACACACACACACACACACAGACACACAGACACACACACAAACGAACAGACATTAGCGTCCGTATATATACTCGCCGCCCTGGGGGGCGGCGAACAAGCTGTGTGTGTAAAAAGTTCAACCTATACTTTGTGTCTGTCAAATCTTGGTGAACAGTATAGTGAATTTCATACGCATAATTTGCTGTATCTAGAGAAGGTGTCTTGAAAACGTGTACCACAATTCAAATGCAGCTATTACCACGATACGGTTGTCTGTACAACTGATCTAAAGCTCAGTGATATCGCCGCGTTCGCTATCTGGTATCGGCATGATACGACGCCGTTCATCTGAAGTTTTATACCTGTGAGAATACGCCGCATCCAAAAAACTTGCCAACTGTTTGGCGCAGTCGTTCTCTAAATTGCAATATTTCAAAACGGTAAAACCATGTCACAAATTCTTATTGGCTTACGACCTTTCAATTTCTGCATTCACATTCGTCAATAGGTGACGTTCTATTTTGGTCAATTTATGAAATTTCGACAAACAATTGCGTATTTCTGTCAAATTCAACATCGACAAAAAATTTCTTTTGTGTTACAAATTATCAGCGGTCCGTGCTCTTTCTATTTCTGAAGAAATTGCGTCGCTAGCTCATCAGGTGAAAAAGTCGATTTTTGACATTTTCATTTTTTAATTGTAAATATCTCTAAATTTCAATTTAATAGAACTGTAAAAAATATGTCACAAATTTTTACTGACATACGGCCTTTCCATTTCTGTATTCACATTCGTCAATAAATGACGTTTTATTTTTGTCAATTTGTAGAATTTTGACAAATAATCGCGCATTTCTATAAAATTCCACACTTGCAAAAATTTCTTTTGTGTTACAAATTATCAGCGGTCCGTGCTCTTTCTATTTCTGAAGAAATTGCGTCGCTAGCTCATCAGGCGAAAAAGTCGATTTTCGGCATTTTTATATTTTAATTGTAAATATCTCTAAATTGCAATATTTCAGAACTGTAAAACCATGTCACAAATTCTTATTGGCTTACGACCTTTCAATTTCGGCATTCACATTCGTCAATAAATGACGTTCTATTTTCGTCAATTTATGAAATTTCAACAAACAATTGCGTATTTCTGTCAAATTCCACATCGACAAAAAATTTCTTTTGTGTTACAAATTATCAGAGGTCCGTGCTCTTTCTATTTATGAAAAAATTTCGCGGCTAGCTCATCAGGTGAAAAAGTCGATTTTCGACATTTTTGAATTTTAATTGTGAATATCTCGAAAATGCGAAATTAGCAACAGAAACGGACATTGGATCCATACTCAGCGACCTCGACTCCACTGGACCACATATGTCACATGTTTTACTTCGGTGCCACGGACAGACAGACAGACAGACACACAGACAGACACACAGACATTGTCATCCGTATATATACACCTCGCCGCGCTGAGGCGCGGCGAAAACAAGCTGTGTGTGTAAAAAGTTCAACCTATACTTTGTGTCTGTCAAATCTTGGTGAAGAGTATAGTGAGTTTCATTCGCATAATTAGCCGTATCTAGAGAAGGTATCTTGAAAACGTGTACCACTATTAAAATGCAGCTATTACCACGATACGGTTGTCTGTACAACTGATCTAAAGCTCAGTGATATCGCCGCGTTCGCTATATGGTGTCGGCATGATACGACGCCGTTGATCTGAAGTTTATACCTGTGGGAATACGGCACATCGAACAAAAAACTTGCCAACTGTTTGGTGCAGTCATTCTCTACCGGGAATTTCGTTTGGTTGCGTATTTCGCGTTATGACGCTTTTGCTAATTTTTAGAATTATGGCAAATTGTGGCGTATTTCTATACAATTCCACAATTGCAAACAATTTTGTTTGTGTTACAAATTATCTGCGGTCTATGCTCTTTCCATTGCTGAAGAAATTTCGCCGCTAGTCCATCAGGCGACAGAGTCGATTTTCGACATTTTTACATTTTAATTGTGAATATCTCTAAATTGCAATATTTCAAAACTGTAGAACTATGCCACAAATGCTTATTAGCTTACGACCTTTCTATTTCTGCATTCACATTCGTCAACAAATGGCGTTCTATTTTTTGTCAATTTATAAATTTTTGACAAATAATTGCGTATTTCTATGAAATGACACATTTGAAAAAATTTCTTTTGAGTTACAAATTGTCCACGGCCTATGCTCTTTCCACTTCTGAAGAAATTTCGCCGCTAGCTCATCAGGCGAAAAAAAACGATTTTCGACATTTTCATATTTTAATTGTAAATATCTCCAAATTGCAATTTTCCAAAACTGAAAAACTATGTCGCAAATTCTTATTGGCTCACGACGTTTCAGTTTCTGCATTCACATTTGTCAATAAATGACGTTCTATTTTTGTCAATTTATGAAATTTCGACAAACAATTGCGTATTTCTATCAAATTCCACATCGACAAAAAATTTCTTTTGGGTTATAAATTATCAGCTTTCCGTGCTCTTTCCGTTTCTGAAGAAATTTCGCGGTTAACTCATCAGGTGAAAGAGTCGATTTTCGACATTTTCGAATTTTAATTGTGAATATCTCGAAAATGCGAAATTAGCAACAGAAACGGACATTGGATCCGTACTCAGCGACCTTGACTCTACTTGACCACATATGTCACATATCTTACTTCGGTGCCACGGACGGACGGACACACACACACACACACAGACAGACAGACAGACATTGTCATCCGTATATATACACCTCGCCGCGCTGAGGCGCGGCGAAAAAACTGGCGCGAGGACGGACTGTTATTCACTGGTTGTTGGTCTCAAGAAACAATTCCGGTTCCTGTGCACGGATGTTTCGAAAAGTGTTATAGTGAAAAATGTTACCAAAAGTGGTACCTAGGTAGGCGCAAATCATAATGACTGCTCGAGTTGCATTGTTTAGATAGGGTATAGGAAGGAGATAGTTTGTTCATACTGCGTCACCACACCCACGAAAGACGGCAGCTGCACAAAGGGGAATTGGTAACCAAATTACCAATTCCGTTCTCGCCATCCATCGCCTTGCCTGTTGGACGTGTTGAAGGGAAAACTTTCTGCGTGGCAGTCGACGTCGGTCGCAATGGAGCGCGCCAGTCACTCGAAACGGAAACGTTACCAGTTCAGTGGGTAGAGGCGATTGCCAGGGCGCCCTCTTCAGTCGTCAGCCTTCTCTGGGGAAGGTCGACTGGGCCATGTTGGCGACCTTTGTGGTCTCTACGGCTTTCTGCCGTAAACGTTCTACTGTAGGTTCGCATATGTGTTGTCAGAGCGGCCAGTATTGTGGTTCCAAAAGCGGTGGGCCTGTGTAATTTTAGCCCCGTGTGCCTCTGTCGCACGACTCCTCATTTGGGCCCATTTTCACTGGCGAGGCCTTCCGTGTGTGTGTGCGTGTGTGTGGGAACGAGTGTACCGTCGTGGCGTGGCAAACACGTGGTGTTCATTGCACGAGTCCCGCTACTACTAAACACCTTTATGTCTAGTCTACCGCCCATCGGCGAATCTGAGAGTGGCGCCAACTATACACAGCGTGCCTATTCGGGTGAAGGGCGTCGTGCGGGGAATGTCACGGACACCAACCTAATGGGCAGTTTACGACCGTCTTCGGAAGAGACGCTACCCGCACACACCGCAAAAGTTGCACACATCTTGCATAGGGCATAGCCAATGAATTCTTCGTATTGAAAACTGAAGATTGGAGAATGACGACGACGGCTGATTTTGCGAAGTTGCCAAAATTGCCAGTGCCGAGTTTGAGGCAGACACTGGCGAAGTTTCTCCGAGTCGTCAGACCCATTTCACCCGAGGAGGAATACGCTAGCGCCGAATTGGCACGTCTTTGTCTATTGTACCTATGTACTTTGCCTTTCGTCTAGAGTGACATTTATACAGCATGCTATACCTTTAAACCTACAGATCGTGAAAGACATGCTCCGGCCAGACAACGCTCCAATCGCCAAACTGCAGCGATTCCTTGAAGCCAGGGCTGAGACAACGGAGAACTGGGTGTGTATTTGGGCTGTAACTGATGTGCTTAGACAAAAGACTTGTTCACTGTCACCATCGCGCCGTCTTCAGTTGAGCCAGTGGTTTCTGGACCATGTCTACCTTCGTTCGAGAGAGTCCGTTCTAACAACCAGTCCAGGAACGCTGTTCCTAAAGCGCCATTTCAGAGGCTTGAGTGGACAAATCGGTACCTACTATGTACTACGTTTACCCATGGAGAGTGTAGACACACACACACACACCGTAGGTACATGTATACATACAGTAACCCACCACTATTTGCCTCTCTAAGTGCACCAAGCTCCAACTGATCCTTTCACGAACATTAGAAGCTAATTATTGCAGGTCGACGTACGGATCATATATGCAACAAAACTAAAATCAAATATGGTATGGTGGAATTCTGGGTGACCAATGGAAACTCGTTTTAGTTACAATTTCAGTTAAAATTATGCTGCAGGTTGATTTTCAGTTTAAAGTTCAGTTAAAATTTTGTCACTTCTGGAATTCCAGTTTCAGCAACTGAAACTGATTTTCAGTAATTGAAGGTTCAGAATGCCGCAATAAATAGCTTCAATCTACACTAATGCTGCTACTTTGTTGATCCAAAGCAACTTTTGACTTCAGTTAAATTCTTCAGCGATTTTGACCTTATTATACACAAAATGTCTACCATAATAGAATGTCTACCATAATAGTATAATTTGGTAAACAAATTTAGTGAAACACTAGACACTTTGAATGATGTTATTAAATAACTGCAACTAAACGGCGAGTTTCAGTTACAGTTATGCCATCCATGTCAGCTTCGATTCAGTTTTAGTTTCAACTATTGATTGTAACTGAAACTAAAACTAGTTAAAAGTTTCTATTGGCCACCCTGTGTGGTGGATGATGGACGTGCTACACTTTCAGTGGCAATTTGCCGCCTGACGTGGTGGCCGGCGTCCCTTTGGACATGGAACAGTACAAGCTGCTCTATGGCAACTGCCGAATACCCGGAGAGCGCCAGGACTCACTGAGGATCTTGGACTACGACCCCACTCCTTCCAAGCACATGATCGTCGCGCACAAGGGCCGCGTACGTGCGCACTGTACACGACACAACTACAGAAGCAACCGCGTACACTGCTCAGTCGTTATGTACTCACAGTGCTTATCGTTTTGGCCAAAATTTGCATAATTGTCCCACAGCAAACACTCTAATAAGACCCCCGGTGGGCTTATGTGGGATAATTCCGCCCCTCTCGGAGGGGAGGGGGGGGGGGGTGCTAATTCGAAGAGGGGTGAGGACTACATAATTAGAGACGCGTACACCACCAAGAATACAGCAGTTCTAGCACACCGCTGCGCTTTCAGTTCTTCCAAGTCCGCTTGTAGTGCCTGGTGCGCCTAGGTTAAGAATTGCCTCTAAGTTCATTCAGTTGCGCGCAGCCCCTACATATGTACCTACGATCAAGGCTGCCCAAACGGTATTCTAGGTTCTGTTGACGTGCAAAACTAGGTATCCCCAGTCTGGTTCTTGTTAGTGTGGTTGGAGGGTGGAAGAGACCAACGAATGGTAAAGGCTACAAAACCTTGAAGCGTTCAGGCTATGCAAGGCCAGGCGATAGACCGACATCTGTGGGGCCTGGAATTGGCAGCTTCTGAACTGGGGCTGGAGCCACCCCAGTTGCATACGCACTCCACCTACCAAAGACTAATGAACCTACGTCTGGTCGCTAGCCAGGTTTGGACGAGTTTGTGTGCAATTGTACACATGGGTCACTGCAACAGCGACGAGTTCTTCACATCGACATGGAAAACGCTGCAGTGGAATTGAAAGGAGGACAGGCAAAGCACACTACTGGGTCTTTCGAAACTCCAGACCCCCTCCCCTCCACAGAACGCTGTGTGAAAGCTAGCGAGGTCATACTTGCACATATGGTAGTCTGGTGTCTTCACACCTCGAATACAAAATGTCAGCACTAAATCTCAACCCGTGCGCAAATGCGTAGGCGAAACGCAAAATCTGTCGCTGCTACATATTATGTACTTCTCTTGCTGGCGGCCAGCCTAATGGAGAAGAACAACCCAACTTTGAGTGTTCACTACGGAAGATTGGTGCAAGCTACGAAAGTCGTTCTTGTGTTGTTTTGAAGCTCGTTGTATGCCCTTTCAAATGCTGTCCCGCCAGCCGCAAAAGAGCGTCGCACTCGCGAGCCGCAGCCGCCCAGAGAGAGAGACGCGGTCGCATTCTTTGACCGCTTTTGTGTTTCGCGCCCGCCTTTTCGCATGGGTTGAGGTAGAGTGTTGAATTTTGCATCCGAGGTGTGAAGACACTAGAGTACCATCGGTGCAAGTTTTCGTTTGCTAAATTTTACACAGCGTATTGTGGAGGGGGGGGGGGGAGGTGCTGGAGTTTCGACCCATCACAGCAGTGAATGCATAAGTGTTTGTGATAATCTTTCAGGTGCCCACGAAAACTCACTGCTCTGTGTTGATGCCGCCGTTGTGTGTCGGCTGCTATGGGTGCAACTACAATCCCCAAGAGGACAGATTCATATTCTCCGTCACTACTTTCAAGCAGACGGACGAATCCAGAAGTTCGAAGCGGTGGGCATAACACGGTTTCTTTTCAAACGATTGTTGCCCACAAATATCAATTGTACTTTCACTCCAGTTTCTCAAATACTGGACCACGATTTGCTTCAAGAGAATTACAGCATTTGAAATGTACAGCTGGGTGGTTGAACAGAGCTGGCGTGTTTCACTAATACATACCTATCAATAATAATATAATGTCAGTGTGTTTCCAGATTTGCCGAAGTCGTGACTGAGGCACTGCGGGACATGCAAGGGGTGCTCGAATTGGCCAGAAAGACGGAGGCGCAAAACAAACTGTGACGATGCCGCTGGTTTGAGAGATTTTAACGGCAATAGTTGCTACCTACCAACTGATCCTGCCGATTTCGATGCGTAAAGGCTACTGTATCTTTGAAACAACCGTGTGCCTTCTTTCGTTGGCAATGTTCACAACTGGGGAACTCGTGTGTGGTGACTTGGCGTTGCGAGATGCACAATATCCGCAACGATGTCTCGTTTCTGCACAGCCAATCGCAGCTGGATATAGGACGCGATCTCTCTCCACACAATCCTCATTCCATGCAGGCAGTGTAGCGGACCACTGAAGCGCATTACAACACATGGCCCTTCGACTGCAGGCGACGTAGTAGACTAAGTTGTTTACGCCGAAGTCCGATGTCCGACGCGCCAATAAGCGGCCGAGTGCGCAAGGAGCTTTGTTTGGGTGGTTCTAGTCAGTAGAGATGACAGGGAGAACCCAAAGTCCTACAGTAGCCGCCTTCTGATCGTGTTGTGTCGCTGTGGTGACCGGGATTTTGTGGCAAAGGTATGTTGCGGAGCGCATCAGGTGCGTATAGTGGAAGCACCCCACTGAACGGTGCGAAGATGACGCCGCGAGAATACACTCTCCTTTCCACACTCACGGCCTTTGTTGTTGTCCAATAACATTGTCCGATAGCAGCACATGCATGGTAGCTCACAACTGTGACAATGGCGACAGACTTTCGTGGATTTTTACGAGGTTTTATTCGAAATTATGCCTTTTGGTGGCAGTGGAGGGGAGGGGATTGTTGGGTGGGAGGCAGGATGGAGGGAGGGGGAGGCAGTACTCCCTCGCAGCACCTAGGTACTGCGTTCGGTTTTCAGGGTAGAAGTCGGAGCGCCAACCATGGGACCGAGCGAGCCCCAGACGGCCACTCCAGCGCAGTCTAGCAAGGCCTTCGCAGCGGGCGTCTTGCCGTCCGTGGGGGAGATCCGTCGTCGTCTTCCTCCGAGGGTGTTCGAGCGAAGTCTGCCCCTCTCCCTCTACTTCATGGCGCGGGACATGGCCGCCATCCTGGCCCTCTACTACCTCTGCCACGAGCGGGCCCTCTGTTGGGGTCCCGCTGGCCTGCTCGTCTACTGGACCCTGCAGGGGGTCTTCATGAGCGCCCTCTTCATCGTGGGCCACGACTGCGGCCACGGCCTCTTCAGCCACCGCCGTTGGCTCAACGACCTCTGCGGACACCTCTGTCACGCCCCACTGCTGGCCCCCTACTGGCCCTGGAGGAAGTCCCACCTGCGCCACCATCTCTACACGAACCATCTGACCAAGGACACCGGCCACCCCTGGCTCACGAGAGAGCAGTTCGCAGTCGCGAACCCCATTGTGACTTGGCTGGGAAAGAACCCAGTGTCGGCATTCTTTAGGTGCGCACACTCGATCGCCAGAAGGTATCCTTCAGTGGAAAACAATCTTCAACTTTTTCGTCTGCTCAGATTTGGTGTAGTAAAGGTGGTCGAACCAAAGCGGATAATCGAAACTCGGCTTCAGCCACCGAAGCTGAAGCTGGAGAGCGGCATTAACTGTTACTCATACTGAAACTGAAACTCAGCCAGCATCACAATTTCAACTAATACCGAAACTATAATGAGCTTCTATTGGTCGCCCTGGTGGATGCACTTCCCACGCTTCAGGTGGTTCCCCTTGTACACGGTCGCCGGCATTCCCGACGGCAGCCACTTCTGGCCCTTCAGTCGACTCTTCAGCAACGCCAGAGAACGCCTACAGTGCGCAGTCAGCGGCGCCCTCTGCCTCCTCTGGCTGTGGATGGTCTGGTGCCACTTCGAGGGCGACTACTGGCGCCTGACGTCGGCCTACGTGATTCCGCTGCTGGTGCACGGCTTCTGGCTAATCTTGATCACGTATCTGAATCACCGCGACGACGACGTCGAAGTCTACGACGACGACCAGTGGACCTTCGACAGAGGAGTCCTTCAGGTCTACGATAGGTGAGACGAGAACGCAACAAGTTCTTTTAAAATATCGTTCTGTATTCGAAACCTTCTTTCGGTAGGCACTTACGGTACGTCTAGGGAATACGGCTTCGGACTCGACTACGTCTGGCACCACATCACGGACGGCCACATGGCCCACCACATGTTCTTCGCGCAAATTCCCCACTATCGACTGAGAGAGGCTACCGTTGCCTTGCAAGAGATTCTCAGTCCATACAAGGTCTATTGGATTCTCTAGCTACATGCACATTGTACCTACCTGGTCTGCTATGAATGTCCAATGCAGGTAGCTCTATAATGGTCCTGCCGTGGTGTAAAGGTACCGCACCGGGTGTCCCAAAGGTCCACCCCTCTACCCCCCCCCCCCCCCCCCACAGCACGCTGTATAAAGACTAGCGAAGTCATTCTTGGCACATGGCAGCCTATTATGTTTGCAACCCTGATGCAAAAATTCAGCATTCTATCTCAACTCACGCGCATATGCGGTGAATGGGTGCTGTGAATAGGGGGAGGTCTTTTGGGAACCCCGGTAGGTACTCTTGATCAGTGCACATAGTAACGCAAGGACAAGGTCCTACCTACATACCTGCACGATTACGCCAGTCGCCACATCCACTTAGGGGCTCTACAAACGACGCCGCTCCTATGACTTCCTCTGGAAGTTCGTCCGGCTCAACTATGTTTTGGAGTATCTCGTCGGTAGAGGAGTGCTTTCCTACCCTGCCAGTCGGCGTCGCCAGAAGACCTGACGCTGCGATGAAGAAGTGCTCTCGTCAGAGACGCTGATGCAGAGCAATCTCACAATCAGCAGTGACGGGGGGTTTGCTGTGGTTTGGACGAATTGGGTTTGCGACATTGCAGCGATCGTGCGCTTTGAAGCTTTCTATTAAGGCTGCAGGGGGATTTTAGTGTCGCTATATGTTGGTTGGGAAAGTACATGGCAAGCAGATTTGACCATCTTGTCACCCGCCCCAGTTCTAAATTCTGCGACCCGCTCCGGTTTGGATGGAGAAACGGCTTAGAGAAGAGTGCACGAAGAGTGACGTAAGAACACACCTATTCATTCGGAGGTTGACACGGATCCAGTTGATCAGATTAACGACAGCAGAGAAACGAGGTGATGTACCGACACCAGATGTGCCGTGATACGTAAATGTACCTACATAGGCCACGTGTCGTCACACTACACGTCGTGTACGGAGGTCGGCACGGCACCCCGTCAAGAACGAGAAGAAGAAGTATCGGCGGCCAAAGAGAGAGACGAAGAAGACAGAGAGAAGTCACAGGGTGACGCCGTAGATGAGGGGGTTGACGATGGCGTTGACGACGATCAGTGAGTTGAGGAAGGTGATGTTCTCGAGCCAGTGGCCCTGCGGGTCGACCTTGGTCTGGTCCAGGGCGTTGTACCAGGCCAGCACGTTGTAGGGGCTCCAGAGAATCAGGTAGGCCAGCAGGATCTGCAGCGCCTTCGAGAGCGCCTTCGACTTCGCGCGAGTCATGCGGGCGGTGCTGAAGCTGCCGTAGCCGGCGATCACGCGCCCGCCGTTGCTGTCCAGCTCGCCCTCGAGCACGAAACGCGGGATAGGCATGGAAGGGGCCGCCGCCGCCACCCCGCCGACCCGACTGTCGGGAAAGCTGCGACTGGGCACCAGGGCGCCGTTGCTCTGCGAGTCGCCGAGGGCGAACTCGCGCTGCGCCTCGCGCTCGACGACCTGCCGCAGGCGCGCTCGCTCCGCCTTCCTCCGCACCAAGGAGCCGCCTTCGGCGCTCGAGCAGCGCGACCTGAAGGGCGTCTGGTGAAACATTTCTGTGCGTTGGCGACAGGTTAGTGTGCACGCAAGGCAGCGCACCGGAAGTCGGCCAGTCCTGCGGTGTTGGCCGCCTGGATAGACAGGCGCGCTTCGCGAGAGCCCCTCTTCTGGTAGAGGGCCCTTCCGTTGCCGGTCACCGATACCAACGGCGCTTCGCCTTCGCGATCGCTGGCGGCGCCACGACTGCCGCCGCTGTCGTTGGTGGGACTGCGCGAGCGCTCGATGGCCGACTGGTCATCACCCCTCGAGGAGACGTTGAGGTCGCTGTGCAGCGTCGACTTGCTCTGGCCCATCAGGGAGCGATTCACGACCATGTCCACGACCAGGGTCGCCGACCGACCGCCTGAACAATAACGCTTGTTGTACCGGGTCTTTCAAAGTTCCAGCCCCCCATCCACAGTACGCTGTATAAAAGCTAGCGTGGTCATACTTGCACAAATGGTATCTTAGTCTTCACAACTCGGATGCAAAAATTCAGCACTCTATCTCAACCCACGCGCAATGCGGCAAATTTGAGTAATTTTACGATTTGCGCCAGCATTTGCGCGTGGATTGAGATAGAGTGCTGAATTTTTGCATCCGAGTTGTGAAGACATTAAGATACCATTTTTTCGCCCGCCCTCAGGCGGGCGACACCCTACGAGAGCTCGGCGTGCGTGCGTGCGTGCGTGCGTGCGTCCGTGCGTCCGTCACGCTCTCAGATCTCGGCGTTGGAAAGTCGTAGAGAGACGATCTCGGGCTCTATGGATAGATCTCGACCCACTGGTAATGTGCCTCGAGAAATCGACATTCAAAAGTTTGAATTGCGCGCGCTACAGTAACCCGAAGTTCTAAACGCAAAACGGCTCTACCTCGCTCGTCTTACGTCGTAGAGCGGCAATCGACACGTCAGGTGAAAGCTCTCGTCGTGTTCTTTCATGCGTCTGCAAAAGTTTTTCAAATACGCAAACACGCACCGCGGAAAACGCCATTCTCGACATTCTGACGCTAAAATCGCTCTAACTCGCTCAAGTTGCGTCGTAGAGAGACGATCTCGAGCTTTTTAGATAGCTCTCGACTCACTGATCATTTGTTCTCCCATGGGTCGAAACTCAAAAATTTGAATGACGCGAGTTACAGTAACCCGAAGGTTCAAATACGCAAACCGGCTCTAACTCGCTCGTGTTGCGGCGTAGAGCGGCAATCGGCACGTGTGGTGTCGACGTGTTCTTTCATGCGGCTACAAAAGTTTATTCAACTACGCAAACACGCACCGCGGAAAACGCCATTCTCGAGATTTTTACGCTAAGATCGCTCTTTGCTACATAGACAGAAGTGCGACACGGTTTGATTGCTCGTAGTGCGCTCTTTTGTGCTCTGTCAATTGTTCGCCAAAACTTTGCAAATTTTTGTAAAAGCGCTGCTTGAAAGAAGGATGTTCTTGCTCTAAAAGCCAAATCGCGGGCGAAATCAATATTGCTATGCAATACCCTCTTGCGAAGCGGCGGCTCATGAAGCGGAGCATGCGGGCGATGAACTCTCGCACTCTCTGCAGAAAGAACGCAACTCTTTGCAATGTCACTCAGAATACAAACTCAACTTTTTAATACCGGAGCTTGTTTCGCCCGGCCTCAGCCGGGCGACACCCTAGGAGAGCTCGGCGTGCGTGCGTGCGTGCGTGCGTGCGTGCGTCTGTTACGCTCTCGGATCTCGGCGTTGGAAAGTCATAGAGCGGAGATCTTGAGATCTACGGATAGGTCTCGACTCACTGATCATTCAGCTAAGAGGTTTGGAAATTCAAAAGTTTGAATTGCGCGCGCTACAGTAACCCGAAGGTCAAAACGCAAAACGGCTCTAACTCGCTCGCCTCACGTCGTAGAGCGTCGATCGACACGTCAGGTGAAAGCTCTCCACGTGCTCTTTCATGCGGCAGAAACAAGTCTTTCAGCACAGCGTAAAATGCCATTCTCGAGATTTTAACACTAAAAGCGGTCCAACTCGCTCAGTTGGCGTCGTAGAGAGACAATCTCGAGGTCAGTGGATAGCTCTCGACTCGCTGATCATTTCTTCTCACATTGGTCGAAACTCAAAAATTTGAATTTTGCGAGTTACAGTAACACGAAGGTCTAAAACGCAAAACGGCTCTAACTCGTCTGTCTTACGTCATAGAGCGGCGATCGACACGTCAGGTGAAAGCTCTCGACGTGTTCTTTCATGCGGCAGCAACAATTTTTAACATTACGCAAACACGCACCACGGGAAACGCCATTCTCGATATTCGAACACTAAAATCGCTCAAACTCGCTCAATTTGTGTCGTAGAGAGACCATCTCGAGCTCAGTGGATAGCCCACGACTCACGGATTATTTGCGAAACTTGAAAATTTGAATTTCGTAAGTTACAGTAACCCGAAGATGTAAAAGCACAAAACGGCTCTAACTCGCTCGTGTTACGTCATACAGCGGCAATCGACACGTCTATTTTAAACTCTCGGCGTGCTCTTTCATGTGTCAGCAAACATTTTGTAATTGACTAAAACACGCATCACAGAAATAGTAGTTTTAGTTTTACTCTGGAACTTTCTGAATTGCTCATGTTGCGATTAGAGCGACACTCGGCACGTCATTCGAAGGCTCGCTACGTACAACACGCGCCAAGAAAAATAAACTTCGTTTTGCTCCATGGACAGAAGTACGAGACGGCTTGATTGCTCATAGTGCGTTCTTTTGTGCTCTGTCATATGTTTGTCTAAACTTTGACAAGTTTTCGTCACTTTTTTTAAAGCGTTGCTCGAAAGAGGGATCTTCTTGCTCTAAAAACCAAATCCCGGGCGATATCAATATTGCTAAGCAATACACTCTTGCGAAGGGGGAGCTCGTGAAGCGGAGCAATATGGGCGATGAGCTCTCGCACTCTCTGCAGAAAGAACGCAACTCAATCCAATGTCAGACAGAATACAAACTCAACTTTTTAATACCGGAGCTTGGTGTAAGTATGACCTCGCTAGCTTTTATACAGCGTGCTGTGGATGGGGGGGGGGGCTGGAATTTCGAAAGACCCGGTATACTTGTCCCTTTCCAGTGTTTGAACCAATCTTCTACTATTGCGACTCACGCAGCTCCCTGGCTGAAGGCATCATGCTCGAGGTTTCTTCCCCGACGGCACCTCTGGCCGAGGTGGTTCTCGACCTCTGGCTGCGGTCGATGTTCCTCTTCAGCTGGTAGAAGAGCACCCCGTATGAGGCCAGCACCACGAAGGCGGGCAGGCCGAAGACCGTCAGCAGCCAGAACTGCCCGTAGGCCATGTCGGCCGCCTCCAGCCACTGCATGCGCCACTGGGTCTCTTCCACCCTGGAGGGACACTGGAAGGCCGGGTGGAGGGGCGCCAGAGGCGTCTCGTTGGCCTGCAGCCGGAGACAGGCGTAGAGCAGATACTTCTGCACCGAGAACACACTGGTGCACTGGTAGTCGCCGGGGCAGAGGGGCGCCCAGATGTCGAAGGCCTGCCAGAGGGCCAGCTGCGGCAGGCTGCAGACCAGGGCCAGAATCCAGGCGAGACGGATAAGACGCCGGGTCTGAGAAGGGGTCGAATCGAAGTGCGGTTGGCAGCGCCTATTGGACAGAGCGCGTCGCGTAGCCTCATTGTGGTGCGCGCGATACTATTGAGGGACAGTCTTGCGTCTTTAGCAAGATATTTTGTGCAAACAAGCTGCTCTACATTTGACAAATCTACTATATGTTTATAATACAGGCACGTTTTGCTTTAGAATCTGGTTGACATGTAGGTGGGAAGGACGTTCGTAGGATTGTTGAAATAATGGTGGTGCACGTCCAAATAGCGGTGCGTGAGAGAGCAAGGTTGAATTAACAGTGGTGCGCACCACTCTTAGGCGGTTTACGGTACTCTACCGCTCGCCACATGTCCCAAACCTGGGCCCAGGCCTTGATGTGCAGCTTCCTCAGGTGGCAAGAGATGTAGGCGCGGTCTATGGCGATGCAGACGATGACGTTGGAGGTCAGTAGAAAGGAGAAGGAGTCGAAGAACTTCATCACTCGGCAGGCGGTGTCGCCCAACACCCACTGAAACCGTTTGACATTGTTGGAGAAACGAAGTGAAGTGTCCTCTGTCCATATTTAGCACAGACATAGATCATTCCTGGCAGAACATGCAATATCATTGTTTGTAGCCGCCTCGTGTGATACATTCATACCTTGGTCGTTGGCCTACATAATGTGCACCAAGAGCGCTCCTGTCGAGAAAACAAAGAGGATTCAGTTCTGTACATACTACGTAGCCACCCAGTGTGCAAAAGCCCGACACATGATCTACTGGAGTAGATCATATGTAGTGCAGAGACCCGACTTATCGCAAAGACCCAAAAGGCGGCAGATGTGTGTAGATCACAGTCGTCGCAAAGCCCGCCAAGCCAAAGCGTATTGTCCCATCCAAGACTCCACCCACGAACCCACCACGGTAGTGTACAACCAGATGGCGTGAAGGGAGCCGTAGACGAGGACGACCATGAGGTCGGCCAGGTTGAGGTTGATCTTGAGCAGCAGCAGCCTTCCCCCCACGGCCCGGTTGATGCGGTAGGCGCGCACGGAGTTGACCAGCGCGTAGACGTTGATGGGGCCGCCCACCAGGATGCAGACGGACAGAAGACCCAGCTAGAGATTGGAGGCAACAGTGTGTTCTGTGTGTTGTCTGTGGGCATAGAAGACGGTTCGTACCGACTACCGTGAAGGCCGCGTAACCTAACACTAATGACTCCTCCTAGAAAGACAAGGGCATAGATACACACCGTAAAACCTCCAATACGCGACCTGGTCGTTTACTATTTCGACCACTCCTCTAGGGGTCGCATATTAGAAGGGGAGGGGGGTCGCTTATTGCGGGGGGTCGCTCATTGTTCAACGCAAGTCTGAGTCGTCTTCTTAGCATGCAACTTTGCATTCCTGCACTGAAACCTGTATGATTGGGTGTCTTGGGTAACATAACATGACAATAGAAGCATAATCAACGACGAGCATGTCTAGCACACGCATTATTGAAGTTTAGTGTGCAATGCATGGAGAAACAGTAGCTGATCGACGAGTATACGACAGGTTTCGATACAAATGGGGTCGCTTTTCAAACCCCCTCTAGAGAGGGGGGGGGGGTTGCTTATTGGAGTTAGTACCTAAGATGTACCTCACCTCTAAGACTTCCGAAAACACGGCCTTGGAATGGGAGCAGTTGAACTCCAAACTGGTGAAGTTCTTGAAGTTCGCCATAGTTGCGCAGCTACACCGTCGTCCGGCCAACAGTCTCCGGTCCAGCAGCTACCGTATAGGAATGGCAAGTTCAATTTGGGTTCTGATGAGAGGATGACTTCGGGTCGCGTGGGACGACTCGTGACCAAGTTTGGCCGCTCAGCAGGGGAGCGGGGTAGGGCCGTCGACCTCTCAGTGGCCTCGTTTCCCTCTTCTCAAAGCTGGAAAAGCTTGAACGGACGAGTAGGGGCGCGCCCACTCCCCCTTTTCTTTCGTCTTGTTTTAAAGGAGCCCGCACGTCGCATAGAGTCTGACTCGCCGCTGCTAATCGCTTTAATAAAGGGCTCGTTAAGGAACGGTCGACCTGGTTCGCTGCCCCTCCCCCCCCCCCCTCCCCCAACCACACTCTCCCTTCTCCCTCCTCCCTCTCCCTCTCCTCGCTTCCTAATGTGTTTTCCTAATCTTTCCCCGCCTTAGCCTCAAGGCGGCGCGCAAGGATTGTTCAAAGACATAAAACCTGCGAACATTGGGTTTGTTGGGGACGTGATTCATCAACGTAATGGCCGGCGCGAGGAGGAATGAAACGCCAAAACAAGATTATTGTTTTGTTTGGCGGCAGATGGGCCGAGGCGCGCTGTTCCGAAAGTGCGCATCTAAACTGGGAAATTGGAAGCCCGGGAGCAAACCCTCCGTAGACATATGTACATTGGTAGGAAGTAGGCGGCGGCCGTAACTACGCAGGTTACTCAGGCGGTCCCTGGCGCCAAATGGGAAGCGCTGAAATGAAAATCTGGATGGTCGGACGCCCCCCAGGCGCCGTCATGCATTACCCCCGCTCCGCCGACATCTGCTTCTCTGCGGATGAGCCCTATATTGGCGGTGATAAAGCGCCCAACGTAATGTACGTACATACCTAACCCCTGGATGCAGCGATTTGACATCCTAACACATATCCAAAGTCGGTTGCGGCGGTCGGCAGCCACCGCGGTATTCGGACCGGAAGCGGGCGCCGCTTGATTACGACCGGTGGGAGAAAGGCGAAGGCAAACAAACAAACAGGAAACGCGAGCTGCTTTTCCAAGCAGAGCTCCCTTTCTTTCTCCCCTTCTATTCTCCTTATCCCGCCCTTCTTCACAGCAGGGGCCCTTCCTCCTCCTTGGCACAAATGGAATAGCAACGAGAATAATAGCTGCCGCTATTTCGAGCGCAGCGCACGAGCCTTCGCGGCGGGTGGTGGCGGCAAATGAGGACGAGTTAATGAAGCTTTCGCCCCTACACCCAATGATGTACTCATCCGAAAGGTGCACAGGAATAGCGATGAGAGGAGTCCCTTCATTCGGAGCAGTAGCGGATCCAGGGGGGGGGATGGTTGTGCGTCCACCCCCCCCCCCCCCCCATTCTCCCTCCCGAGAAAAAAAATTGCGCGGCAGCACCTCCAGAGGAAAAATTTTTGCCTGCGGCGCTATTTTAAAGCATTTTTTCGCCCGGCCTCAGCCGGGCGACACCCTACGAGAGCTCGGCGTGCGTGCGTACGTCCGTACGTCCGTACGTACGTCCGTCCGTAACGCTCTCAGATCTCGGCGTTGGAAAGTCGTAGAGCGGAGATCGTGGGCTCTACTGATAGATCCCGACTCACTGATCATTCAGCTAAGAGGTTTCGAAATTCAAAAGTTTGAATTGCGCGCGCTACAGTACCCCGAAGGTCAAAACGCAAAACGGCTCTAGCTCGCTCGTGTTACGTCGTAGAGCGGCAATCCACCCGTCAGGTGAAAGGTCTCGACGCGTTCTTTCATGCTACTGCAAAAGTTCTTTCAATTACGCAAACACGCACCGCCGAAAACGCCATTCTCGAAATCTTAGCACTAAAATCGCTCTAACTCGCTCAGTTTGCGTCGTAGAGAGACAATCTCGAGGTCAGTGTATAGCTCTCGACTCGCTGATCATTTGTTCTCCTATTGGTCGAATCTCAAAAATTTGAATTTCGCGAGTTACAGTAACCCGAAGGTTTAAAACGCAAAACGGCTCTAACTCGTCTGTCTTAGATCTTGAGCACGTAGAGAGGTGATCTTGAGCACCTTGGATAGCTCTCGACTCACTGATTATTTGTTCTACATTGGTCGAAGCTCAAAAATTTGAATTTCGCGAGTTACAGTAACCCAAAAGTCCGAAAACGCAAAACGGCTCTAACTCGCTCGTCTTATGTCGTAGAGCGACGATCGACACGTCAGGTGAAAGCTCTCGACGTGCTCTTTCATGCGGCTGCAAAGGTTTTTTCAATTACGCAAACACGCACCGCGGAAAACGCCATTCTCGAAATTTGAACACTAAAATCGCTTTAACTCGCTCAGTTTGCATCGTAGAGAGACGATCTCGAGCTCAGTGGATAGCTCGCGACTCACGGTTACTTGCGAAGCTTGAAAATTTATATTTCGTGAGTTACAGTAACCCAAAGGTTTAAAAGCACAAAACGGCTCTAACTCACTGTCGCCGAGTGTCGTAGAGCGGCAATCGACACGTCAATTTTAAGCTCTCGGCGTGCTCTTTCATGTGTCAGCAAACATTTTGTAATTGGCTAAAACACGCATCACGGAAACAATAGTTTTGAGTTTTACTCTGGAACTTTCTGAATTGCTCATGTTGCGATTACAGCGACACTCGGCACGTCATTCCAAGGCTCGCTACGTAAAGAAAAATAAACTTCGCTTTGCTCCATGGACAGAAGTGCGACACGGCTTGATTGCTCATAGTGCGTTCTTTTGTGCTCTGTCATATGTTTGTCAAAACTTTGACAAGTTTTTGTCACTTTTTTAAAAGCGTTGCTCGAAAGAGGGATCTTCTCGCTCTAAAAACCAAATCCCGGGCGATATCAATATTGCTAAGCAATACTCTCTTGCGAAGGGGGAGCTCGTGAAGCGGAGCAATACGGGCGATGAGCTCTCGCACTCTCTACAGAAAGAACGCAACTCTATGCAATGTCAGTCAGAATACAAACTCAACTTTTTGATACCGGAGCTTGTTGTACCAACATTGGCCAAAATCGGCAAAAATTTTCGCCTGCGGCGCAAATTTTTTTATGTACTTTTATAGCATCTTGGCCCCCCCCCCCCTGTGGCCTCAAAAGTTCCGTTCCCCCCCCCCCATTCCAGAATCCTGGATCCGCCACTGATTCGGAGTGTTGCGAACTCCAGACATTTGTTGGGGTCGTCCAGCAGTTGTAAAGCCAGCGCTCTTTCTTGTGGTATAATAGAAGAAACTCACCACTGTTTGAGGTATATTCTGGACTGGAGCTCGGGTTACTCTCATGACACGATGGTCGCAACATTCCACTAGCTGTCTTGTTCAGCCACAGACCGCCACCACTTTGATTTACCGGTAGTCTCCCATGGTGGCAGCTTGCCAATGTTGACAGAATCAGAAAGCAACTCCCTGTTTTCGTACATAGACTATTTTAGTACCTCTACCTACGTAAGACTGCCCGTTTATGCTTAGATAAGTGCCAACCTACATACAAGTTTGCGTGACCGTGAAAAGCGCAAAATCAGAATACGTTTGTCAAGAAGGCAGTGTGCCATGGAGAACGCTCGTTGGCGAATGAGATGAGGCCCAGTTCAGAAGAAAGCAACAGGCTACGAACGGTTAACCACATTAAATATAGGTATCGCTAGGCGTCCGACCGGAAGTGACGTCCCAGCCGTCAGGCTGGAAATAACTTGTTTATCGCAAAGACAACGTTCCATTCCCCGAAGCGACGGAGTGCCTGCGCGGTCCGCCTATGCGAGAGAGCCATCAACTGTCGTCAGTTTCTCGTCGTCTCCATGGTTGCGAAAGATGGAGGCAATTAACGGGGATTCTTGTGGCCTGATTTGTAGTCATCTTGCTAAGGCTCAACACGTCGCCAACAGCCGTGCACATTCACAAGCGCGCGTTCTGCCGAATGAGAGTTTCTCAAATCGGTGTTGTTAAACCAACTCGGACGACCCACAAACATCCATTGGTTATGCACAGTGCACATCCAAATTTGGTACTGTCAGAATCGGCTCGGAGTCAGAATGAAGTCCCGAGAATCCGATGGCGCCAGAGATAATCAAACAACGTTTTCAACAGTCCCAAGCGAATCAGAGAGCTTGAATCACGCACAGCGCGCCCTAAATCCGTCGCGTGGAGTATCCGAACCAGTCGAAGTCCAGTGCGTACGTCCTGCGGATGATCTCTAGCAATTGGGGCTCCACTTCCTTCAGATAGTCGAGCCAGGCTTCCGCCCTTCTGTACGTGGCGTGTCTGGCCACATTTTCGTCCCTGAAGACAGACCGTATCTCGGCCACCAGTGCAGGCTCCATGCCCTGACCGGAGAAGATCCCAAGCAGGCGCTCGAAGAAGCCCCAATCGGTGCGCTCGTAGCGCAACAGTTCGTAGTCCCCCCGCCGACTCTCGAACTGGCAGTACCAGGCCTGAAATGGAGGTCTTCGGTTGATAATATGCAACGTGCAATGTTGATAACAACGACGTATACAAATATTTAGCTCCACGTGTTTGTGTAAGGTATGTATATGTCCGTGACGTGTATGAGCGTTGTTCGAACTGCCTTCCTCTGTTACGTACATCTGCACTAGGTATGGCTGTTTCTTTTCTTGCTTCCATCCGGTGGAGTTGATAGATGAACCAGTTTCGGAACAGCGACAATCTAGCGAAAGTCGGGAGAAGTAAAACGTAGCAAAAATTAATTGACAATAAGTAAACGATGACTAAAATAACAACAGAGATTGTTGGCATTTTCAGGAAACTTTCAATCTTGAGCTTTCGAACTTTGGAAAGAGATAATGATGGCTGAGGAGAACTTTGAAAGTGCGCGCACTGTACTTAGCTTTGAGTGAGGCTCTCTCGAACTGCGAACACGAAGGCATGGCGTGCTTGGACTGAACCTACGTACGTACTTACAGTAAATACTCTAATAAGCCCTCCCCCTCGAATAAGCCCCCACCCTCCAATAGTACCCCCTCCTAGAGGGAGGTTGAAACAATAAGCCCCCGCCTCCAATAGTACCCCCTCCCCCATGTACTATACTGCCTGTATGTGTACCACAGGGTACACTGTGTGCATGTATACTGTACTATAGTACTACTACAACTACTACAAGTGATAAATATGCCTTTAGTACGTGATATGTTAAGAATATTTGGACTATAGAAGGTGTGTTTGGTATGCCATTAGTACAATTTCTGTACATTTGGTGACTGGAAGGGGGGTTGAATTAATAAGCCCTCCCCCTCGAATAAGCCCCCACCCTCCAATAGTACCCCCTCCTAGAAGGAGGTTGAAAAAATAAGCCCCCCGGGGGCTTATTAGAGTATTTACGGTACGTGCGTGCACTAAGATACTACAGTAAGCGTGGTTCCCGCTCGCTAATGAGAGAGACGATAACACTTCCGCCGGGAGGTGGATGAGAGATATAGGAAAATTGCACGATGTTGGCCTTCGCGATAACGAGCTCCAGGGAGACTTCCGTGGCGCTCATGTGATCGAGTATGTATGTTACAATGATGAGCACGACTACACAAGTGGAATCGTGACATCGGACTGACGCCACTGATTGGGGGGGAGGGGGGGGGCAGGGGTGAGATACCCGGAAGCGGTCGCAGCAGGGCGAGGGGGAAGTGGATGGCGGTCGACGCGTGACATAGCGTGAACCAATTTGTTTACAAAACCCGGACACGCGCACTAAATCCTGTTTATTGTTTCGTGACGCCATGGCCTTTTAAAGTGTAGAGTAGTGAGGTACGATGTTCTTCGCATCGACGTCTAGATGTCATCCCCTGAGCAACACTACAAATGTAGTTGTCGACTAGCTCAAAAGATTTCATCAGGCTCTGGCGACAAACTCTCCAGAAAGGATTAAACATGGGCCATCTGAAGTGCCGAGAATGAACGAGTCTAAACGACTTCAGATTCAGAAGTGAAGTGATATGCCTGTAATCTCTTCCAGTTTCATGGCGCACTTTTGTACGGCTGCCATTCTGGGCGCTGCTCTTGCCTCGCCGAGCATCATACACATGTTGCCCCTAGTGTACCTGCCGCCATGCGGATGCGGCTGGCTTTTGAGCTGCGCGTGTGGCTTCTTGGATACATGCAATGTGTCTGCACATTTTACCTGCGGATGGAAGTGCCAGTCTCTGTACCAGCGCACGAGCGGCTGCTTCTGGGCGTGGCGCAGCACCTGCTGATAGTTGCGGCGGACGAAGCAGCCCAGGTCGTTGGCGCACCCATAGCACCTGAAGAAGCGTGGATGGATCCAATTGGTATGAAATGAGGTGTTTGCCTAGCGGACACACATTTTGGCGGTCATTGTGCGGTTCCGCTTGCGGAGGCAGACGTCCAGCCAGGCGGAGAGGAAGCGCTTCACTGGGTGCCGAACGATGGCGATGTGCTTGACGCCGTTGTCCTGTATGCGTTGGGTAGCTTGTGATGCTCGTGTTTGCTACTACATACATACATACATCGCGTGTATGTGCGTACTTAGGAAGTGATCTCACAGAGCAGCGTTACTCCAGCTCTCAAAGACGTTGTGATTCTCCAAGACTCCAACTGATTCTGTGTGCAGTGCGTGTACATGTTGATTAGCAAATTCCTGTTTGCCACTTCGCAAACGCGACCCTCACCTCATCGAAGAGCGTCCTGGCGAAGCGTAGGAACATCTTCCTCAGCTGGCCGTAAGACGTGGACCTGCCGCAGTCCTTCCCTCCCAGTCCCGGTCCCCAATTCCTGGAGCGGAAGAACTCCTCGTAGTGCGTGGTGTTGTCGACGTAGCACAGGATGGCCTGCATGGTGCTGCCCATGTTCTTGTCCACCTTGCAGTAGTGCAGACCGTACTGTGGCAAGAAAACGTTGCCCTGCAGCGAGAGATTCCGGTCGTCGAGCCAGCTGTAGCCGGGCAGCTGCCGGATGGCCGGGTAGGACTCGGCGTCCTCGTCGTCGTCGGGCGCATTTTCCGGCGGCAGGAAGAAGGCGCCGTCCGTCTTCGCTTTCCCACTCGGTTGAGTACTCTGCAGCGACTCGTCCTTCACGACTGCGTTGAGATCGGGCGGCCCCGCGTGCAGGCTCTCCTGACTATCGTCGCTATCGTCAATTGGTACAAGCGCCGGCGAGGAGGTGGGAGAGTAGAGCTGCTGTCGGCGCTGGATCAGCAGCAAGGAGTGGAGGAGCAGCGTGAGCAGGCCGACGCCGACGGCGGTGGCCACGCAGCCGCGACGTCTGGCCGCCTTCTTCAGCATGGCCCCGCATCGAACGGAGGAGATTAGTGGGTGGGAAGTCAGCGGAGGTAGAAGATGATTGGCTCGCCCTCTTCAGATGAGTGGACGACGACGACGACTGTTGCAGAGAGAAGCCGGCCCTCGGAATCGGATCACGATTCCTCCCTCGGTCTCTAAGGCGCCATTGAAAGACACATATACATAAGACGTCGAACGCGTGACGACAATGGCCTCCTCTAGAAGGGCGCCTACAACGCGTGCGCCTCTCCTTAGAATAGGTACCCTAGGTGGTTCTTTGTTGCGTCGACTGTCTGTTGCGCACGCGGCGATTTGAGCGGATGCGGCAGGCGCGGCGAAACCGTCGCACTAGCGCAACACTAGGACCGCACGACGGAGAATTGCGTTCGCCTACAGTGGCAGGACAACTTCTGCATTGGATTATCGTTTCGATTTGGCGGGACTATTGGGATATACGTAACGGGAAATGCCGAATCAGACCGCGAGCGACTGGGATGTAAATCCCACGCATGCTCTTCTGATGTCGGCTCCACGCCGACTAGTTTGTCGAATGCCCTCTGCTGAACGCATGGGGCGGAACTGGCATTGGTGCGACTGTCGGCTTTTCAGAAGTCAACCATTGTATGTACATAGATTGATAGACTGGAGGTGCTGGGGGGGGTGGGCGAGGAGGAGGGGGGGGGGGGGGGGGCGGAGCGGAGGAAGGTGGGAGGGTGGGGGTAGGGGTGCGACAATCATTCTGCTATTCGCAATAACGACAACAAGGCAACACAACGATCGTTCTGTGCTTTTCAATATCACACTGATGCCATCACCACCACCACCCATCCAGGTATGCAGCCGTAACCGAGCGACCCCCCACCCCCCCCCCCACGGTCTTCTGCAGTGCTGCGTTGCTTTGTTGTCCATTTGCACATCAGTAAACCTCTCCCCTCGACCGTCCAGAAGCATCAACTTCAACACTCGCATGTTTCACTCGCCTTTCTCCGGCCGTTTGCTGCGTTGCAACGGTCCGTACATGTTCTGTGTCGGAGGTCGAGCGAGGCGACCTACTTCCGTCACACAGTCTCCCTCCGTCGTGCATGTGCGAACATCCCTTTTCGAGTAACGTTTGCCCGCCGCCCGTCGAGAAGAAGGCACGAAGATGAAATAGGCGCCGCCGTCTGTCGATGTGGAAGGCAAAAGGTCGGTTCAATGGCGGTAGTGAATTCTGAACTAGACACAACCGCGCAGACGAGAGCTCAGCTCAGCTCACTGAAGGCTCATCTGGAAACTCATCTGGAAACAGTGGTCGTCAGATACCGTCACAGACAGAGACCGTATTCAGGCAACGCCCGTGTATGCGATTATTCCCTGAATATGGCCTGGATTGCAATACCCGAATTCTAGCATTGTAAGAATAGTCTGGTCGAAAAGCCTGCAAACAGAGACATGAGGTTTTGTGTTGCATGTCAATCACTTCTTCACGCCAATAGCAATGGAATTAGAACATGCAAACGACACAACGACGCTACCCATGTAGGTTGGCACAGAACCAAAGTAGTTTAGCCAGGAAGGCCACCCGGATAGGCGAAAATAGCTGTAATGATTTCTCTAAACCGCACGCGAGAGGAGCAAATTGGATTCAGGTCTGAACTTAATTATACTGTAGCTTCGATTCGATAAACACCCACATTAATAACCTGCAGTATCCAAAAACATGCGTTCGACCACTCGTGTTGACAGCCGCGATTAGAACGTCGGAGCTGAGCCTTTGTGGTTACAATGGATAACGCCATCGGCGCGTCGTTGCACCGTGGTGACATCATACACATGTTGCCCAACTGAGTCGGCAGTGACCGACAACCTGGATATTTTAAAGAGTGGGGTCTGAGAGCATCGAGCAATACTGTATCAACTATTTTGGGTCGATGTCACACATTTTTTTCGCCGCCCCCCAGGGCGGCGAGTATATATTACAGTGGGCAATATCGCAAAATTTTTTTGTGTTTTGTATATGTATACTATATATACAATCGAATCTTTTTGTATTTTGTATTTTGTATATATACAAATATATATACAAAGTTTTTCTTTGTATATGCTTTGTATATTGTATATTTTTCTACCGTATCAAAAACACAAGAATCTCTACAAAATTAAATGACAAGACTTCAGTAGAGCTAGCGCGTAAAGAATGTTGGTCGTCAGACTAATTTCCCTAGTGATACTGTACTATTACATGTCTCCCAGAAGATAATTAAAATTCAAGGTTGAAGCAAGAAAGATTTTGTTGGAGTCTGGCCGGCAAATTGACCGTAAATCTGCAAGAATTCGCACAGATACAGTATGAAATTACGGTAGAAATATACAATATACAAAGTTTGTATATTTGCTTTGTTTTGTATATGTATATGTATATTTTGAAAACTTTGTATTTTGTGTATGTATATGTATATATACAAAAAATATACAAAGAAATATACAAAAAAATATACAAAACCACTTTGTATATGAAAATATTGCCCACTGTAGTATATATACGGACGCTATTGTCTGTTCGTTTGTGTGTCCGTCCGTCCGGAACAACTAGACATGACGGTTGATGCCACCCGATGGAGTCGAATGCGCTGAGTAACGCGCCGTTGTCCGTTTCTGTTGCTAATTTCGCTATTTCGAGATATTTACAATTAAAATATGAAAATGTCAAAAATGACATTTTTATTGACAAGTCGTATCGGCAAAGTTTTTGCTGAAATAGAAAGGGCATAAGACGCGATGAATTTGTGACATAGTTTCGGATTTTATAATTCACGAAATTAGGGATATTTTCAAGGGTTTTGTCAAAATTCCCAAATTTCGACAACTTCAAACACCTTAAATTTCAAAACTTCTTTGCACCGATGTATCGAGCATAGTCTGCCAAGTACTTAGCAAATAGTTTCAGAGATTATAATTAACGAAATTAGGGATATTTTCAAGGGTTTTGACAAAATTCCCAAGTTTCGACAATTTCAAAAGGCTTAAATTTCAAAATTTCTTTTCACGGATGTGTCGAGCATAGTCTGCCAAGTATTTGTCAAATAGTTTCTGATTTCATAATTAACGAACCTTAGGATATTTTTAAGGATTTTGTTAAAATCCACCAATTTCGACGATTTCAAACAGCTTAAATTTCAAAATTTCGTGTCACGGATGTGTCGAGCATAGTCTGCCAAGTATTCATCAAATAGTTTCAGATTTTATAATCAGCGCAATTAGGGATATTTTCAAGGTTTTTGCCAAAACTCCCAAATTTTGACAAATTCAAACAGCTTAAATTTCAGAACTTCTTTGCACGGATGTATCGAGCATAGTCTGCCAAGTATTTAACAAATAGTTTCGGATTCTATAATTAGCGAATTTACGTATATTTTCAAGGGTTTTGTTAAAATTCCCAAATTAGACAATTTCAAATAGCTTCAATTTCAGAATGTCTTTGCATGGTTGTGTCGGGCATAGTCTGCCAACTATTTAGCAAATAGTTCTATATTTTATAATTAACGAATTTAGGGATATTTTCAAGGTTTTTCTCAGAATTGCCAAATCTCGACAATTTCAAACAACTTAAATTTCAAAATATCTTTGCTTGGATGTACCGGGCGTAGTATGTCAAGTAATTATGAAACAATTTCAGATTTTAGAATTGAAGAAATTAGGGATATTTTCAAGGGTTTTGTTAAATATGGCAGATTTCGGCATTTTCAAATAGCTATAACTAATCAATATTTTTCCATGGATGTGTCGTGCAACGTTTGTTTTGCCACCTATTCTACCGAACAAGAAACGTGGCAATTACTGTGCGGTTCTGCAATCTACAGCAACGGTGTCGTAACCGCTCGCATTTGTGACCCAAAAGAAAAAGGCGTCGTCCCATTTGGACCCTCTTCATTCCAAAGTGAACCTGCGGCGAACATTCCTGATCCATTTATGGATCAGTACCCACCAATACGAATCTTATAGGCAACGATTGCCTGCGGCGAAACTCCCCGAAGAAATGCTCAACTTTCTGTTCTGACGCACTATTGAATATACTCCTCAAATGCACAACACACTATACATTGCCAATCAACCATCATCGGGTACCCAGTTTTTACTCTAAGCTTGTTCGCCCGCCCTCAGGCGGGCGACACCATACGAGAGCTCGGCGTGCGTGCGTGCGTGCGTCCGTCCGTGCGTGCGTGCGTCACGCTCTCAGATCTCGGCGTTGGAAAGTCGTAGAGAGACGATCTTGGGCTCTACGGATAGGTCTCGACTCACTGATCATTAGTCATAACCGGTGTCGAGACTCAAAAATTTGAATTTCGCGAGTTACAGTAACCTGAAGGTCGAAAACGCAAAACGGCTCTAACTCACTCGTCTTACGTCGTAGAGTGGCAATCGACACGTCAGATGTAAGCTCTCGACGCGCCCATTCACGTGGCAGTAAAAATGTTCTAAATTACGCAAACACGCACCGCTGAAAACGCCATTCTCGGGATTTTGACACTAAGATCGCTCTAACTCGCTCAACTGGCGTCGTAGAGAGACGATCTCGAGCTTTTTGGATAGCTCCCGACTCACTGATCATTTGTTCTCCAATCGGTCGAAATTCAAAAGTTTGAATTTTGCGAGTTACAGTAACTCGAAGGTGCAAAAGCACAAAACGGCTCTACCTCGCTCGTCTTACATCGTAGAGCGGCAATCGGCACGCCAGGTGAAAGCTCTAGACGTGCTCTTTCACGCGGCTGCAAAATTTTGTTCTATTACGCAAACACGCACCGCTGAAACGCCATTATCAGGATTTTGACGCTTAGATCGCTCTAACTCGCTCAACTGGCGTCGTAGAGAGACGATCTCGAGCTTTTTGGATAGCTCCCGACTCACTGATCATTTGTTCTCCAATCGGCCGAAATTCAGAAGTTTGAATTTTGCGAGTTACAGTAACTCGAAGGTGCAAAAGCACAAAACGGCTCTAACTCGCCCGTCTTACATCGCAGAGCGGCAATCGACACGCCAGGTGAAAGCTCTAGACGTGCTCTTTCACGCGGCTGCGAAACTGTGTTCAATTACGCAAACACGCACCGCTGAAACGCCATTATCGGGATTTTGACGCTTAGATCGCTCTAACTCGCTCAACTTGCGTCGTAGAGAGACGATCTCGAGCTTTTTGGATAGCTCCCGACTCACTGATCGTTTGTTCTCTCATTGGTGGAAATTCAAAGGTTGGAATTTCGGGAGTTACAGTAACTAGAAGGTGCAAAAGCACAAACGGCTCTAACTCGCTCGTCTTACGTCGTAGAGTGGCAATCGACACGCCAGGTGAAAGCTCTCGACGTGTTCTTTCATGCGGCTACACAACTTTGTTCAATTACGCAAACACGCACGGCACAAAACGCCATTCTCGCGATTTTAACGCTAAGATCGCTCTTTGCTACATGCAGAAATGCGACACGGTTTGATTGCTCGTAGTGCGCTCTTTTGTGCTCTGTCAATTGTTTGCCAACACTTTTACAAGTTTTTGTCACTTTTTTAAAAGCGTTGCTTGAAAGAGGGATGTTCTTGCTCTAAAAGCCAAATCGGGGGCGAAATCAATATTGCTAATGCAATACCCTCTTGCGAAGCGGGGGCTCATGAAGCGGAGCATGCGGACGATGAACTCTCGCACTCTCTGCAGAAAGAGCGCAACTCTTTGCAATGTCAGTCAAAATACAAACTCAATTTTTAAATTTTTAATACCGGAGCTTGTTTTAACCGAAACAAGATGTACTCCCAGACTTTCAGTTACCTACACAATCTCCATAAAGATTTTGGAAAATACGCACACAATAGTAAATTGTGAGCATTTCAATTCTTGAAACTTTCGATTTCTGTGCCAGAAGGCGGTTTCGACAAATGTTTGAAAACCTATCTATCTAAAGCATAATTTTGGGTAGAATCGCGTGGTGCTAGCGAAAATTTAGAAGTGTGACAATTTTGTGTCGAATTATTGAATTTTCCTACGGAGTGCGGAAATATCAACTTTTTTCGCCGGCCCACAGCGTTGCGAGTATACATATGTGTTGCAGGCAATCGCCGTATTCATTCAGGCAATGCTCGTATGTACGTGGATTACCTGATGCCTCAGACAGCGGTTTACCTGATACCTGATACTCAGATTGCCTGATACCCTTATCTGCTACTGTTGCCTGCTGCATCCTGTGGCTAATTCTCAAAGACTGATGACGTTGAACGCCCATGCAGCCTATAGACCGCACGACAGGACACCGTGATTCCGCTCTCCTGGAACTCTCATCAACGACGGAGCGAACGCGAGGCCGAGGGACACTGCTGAGTCCTGACGAGCTGATTGCTGAACGAGAAAGGCCTGCAGGTGCGTGGATAGTCTTGCCCTGACTCTTTCTGATTGTGCAAGCAATACGTTGTGTACATATTACGCTTTTCAGGACACGAAAGTCGCCGTCCTTGACGAGGCCTACATACTTCGAGCCATTCGCGCGTTGCTCGTCTGTTGGTTCCTCCACGATTCCCGGCGCCTCGGCTTGTCACACTCGACAAGCCAGCTTGTACGCACGCTTCCGATTTCCAAGTGATGGGAACTTCCACGAGATCCTCTACAGCGGTCGTCTGCTGGAGCCTCTCACGTCCAACCGGGCGATCGGCCAGGCCGACCACTGTGACGCCTTCGTTCAACGCAACGAGCAGCCAAGCCAGCGTCCAGAAGGGTGGTCGGCGAGCCGTGGGTGTCCAGCTGCAGAAGCACCCACTCTTCCCGTTGTGCATGGTGTAGTACCGTAATCCGAAATCCCCCCCCCCCCCCGTTCCCTCCCGCAGCCTGCTAGAGGGCGTCGACGTGCTCCTGACGACGAGGACCAACTACGACTTCCCCCCTCAGCTGAGGGACACAGCCCTGACGCACATTCCATCCTACTCGTTCCCCCTTCGCCGCCGTCCAAGTGGCCGGCGAGCGAGTTGCGACCTGACGCCCCGGACGGCCTGCCCGCTGGGCCATGGCCATCGGCCAGCTGGAGCAAGAGGTGCGATTGGAGAACGGCGGTGGACTCAATTCAGATCAAGACAGACGTTCTGGAGACGCTGACAAGTTCGCCTACGCGTAGGTACGACCGCAACTGGCCATCGTTAGGAGCGGCTTCTCGGCCGCCCTAGTTGCCGGCTGGCTTTGCAGTGATCCGGGCGCGATATCGCTGGTGGACGAAGTTCTTCGCTGTTGGCCACCGAAGGAAGCTGTGCAATCGCCGCAGGGCCTAGAGTGAGCCATTCACGAAAATCAGTACTCACTCGCTCGACAAGTTGTGCTTGTTCCAAAGAGTGCACACCGGGAGATGTTCACAACGCCGTCTCTTCTTCGTCTCCCGCCGGTGGCCAGCTGACATTTGGCGAGCCGCGACTTCGCTTCTGCCTCTTTCTATTAACCACTTTTCTCCCCCTGCTGGCGAAGCTGACGTCGCGCAGGCGGTTCCAGCCTGCCGTCAACGACTCGAAGTGGGCCTGATTGGCGCTCGCTTCCAGCAGAGTGGTCCTCCGCATCCAGGAGCGAAAGTCACGCGAGGCGCCGGCCGCTGTGGAGTCCGCCGCCTCCTGCGAAGAAATCGTACTGGTGGTGGCGGCGGCGGCTGCGCTTCCAGCGGTGGTTGCTGGATTGTCGAGGGCTCGCCTAAGAGTGGCCCTGAGGAAGCGGCTGTCCCAGACACACACGAAGGGGTAGCCGGCGCAGAAGAAGCTAGTGGCCGCATAGTGAACGCCGTAGCTCGCCCGGTAGGCAAATGCAGCGTCCGTTCCGCTATTCTGCAAGCCGTGCACACGTATTGTACGCATGCGCATGCCAACTGATGCAACCGATCCATATTGCACGCACGGATGTACCACCACGCCCTTCGGTCTCCTCATCTCACCAGAATGGTCTTCGTCACTGCCATGTTGCCAATGGCGCCGATACCCCAAGTGAGCGCGTGGAAGATCACCAGGCGTACCAGGGTGGATGTGATCTCCACGTTCCTTCTGAACTGCATTCTCTCTGTAAGACTGGACTGACTCTGATTCATGGCGAAGTGGTAGAGATGGAGCTTGTTCTGCCTCAACACATAGCCCACGGATTACTGAGTGGTCCACCTGGACCGCGACTGGAGAAGCACCAACCTGACTGAGTGGATTTGGTGTTTGAACGAGTCGCCGTGTTCTGACTCAGAACCGCGGATGCTGCGCTGACATACTTGGTGACAACTGCAATGTTGATGTCTGATGTGCGCATGGTGTCATGTTACGGCGTGATTCATGGTGTCATGTTACGGCGTGATTGCTTCCGTTTTGGCGAAACGAATGCGGGGCTTAATTGAAAAGGAAGCCAATGATTACTCTACATCAAGTACTTTCGCACACATTCGAAAGTGTGGAAGCGCTCAAAGCACCCAACGTGCAAAAAAACACCTCAGGTGGAACAGAAGGTCGTGGTTCGAGAGTCATTCTTCTTCTCTGCCCGGTTGTAAAGAACGCAGCGCTGCTTTCTCTTCTTCCTCTTCTCTTCACGGGGAAAGTGTCCCAACTTCCACTGAGATCGAATCTCAAAAATTTCCTCCAGAGATCGAACAGGAACAACTTGACATGAGGGACTGACGTAGGCTGGGGCTCGCTGGTTCGGAGAGTGTGCGAGCGGAGATAGATTCAGGTTGGCCAGAGCATGGCAAATGGTGGAAAGTTGTTGTGTCAGAATAGATTTGGCTTGCCCGTTTGTGAAGTGGGGGTGGAATTCCTCGTAGGCTATGACCGAGTTGACCAAAGCGCACTCGAGTAACAAGCTCCGGTATTAAAAAGTTGAGTTTGTATTCTGACTGACATTGCATGGAGCTGCGTTCTTTCTGCAGAGAGTGCGAGAGCTCATCGCCCGAATTGCTCCGCCTCACGAGCTTCCCCTTCGCAAGAGGAGGGTATTGCTTAGCAATATTGATATCGCCCGGGATTTGGTTTTTAGAGCAAGAAGATCGCTTTTCGAGCAACGCTTTTGAAAAAAGTGACAAAAACTTGTCAAAGTCTTGACAAACATATGACAGAGCACAAAAGAACGCACTATGAGCAATCAAGCCGTGTCGTGCTTCTGTCCATGGAGCAAAACGGAGTTAATTTTTCTTTACGTAGCGAGCCTTGGAATGACGTGCCGAGTGTCGCTGTAATCGCAACATAAGCAATTCAGAAAGTTCCAGAGTGAAACGCAAAACTATTGTTTCTGTGATGCGTGTTTTAGTCAATTACAAAATGTTTGCTGACACATGAAAAGCACGCCGAGAGCTTGCAATTGACGTGTCGATTGCCGCTCTACGACGTAACATGAGCAAGTTAGAACCGTTTTGTGCTTTTGCACCGGGTTACTGTAACTCACAAAATTCAAATTTTCAAGTTTCGCAAATAATTCGCGAGTCGTGGTCTATCCACTGAGTTCGAGATCGTCTCTCTACGACGCAAATTGAGCGAGTTAGAGCGATTTTAGTGTTCGAATCTCTAGAATGGCGTTTCCCGTGGTGCGTGTTTGCGTAATGTTAAAAATTGTTGCTGCCGCATGAAAGAACGCGTCGAGAGCTTTCACCTGACGTGTCGATCGCCGCCCTACGACGTAAGACGAGCGAGTTAGAGCCGTTTGGCGTTTTTGGACATTTGGGGTACTGTAGCGCGCGCAATTCAAAGTTTCGAATCTCGACTTCTCTTAGCGGAATGATCAGTGAGTCGAGACCTATCCGCAGAGCCCAAGATCTCCGCTCTACGACTTTCCAGCGCCGAGATCTGAGAGCGTTACGCACGGACAGACGTACGTACGTACGTACGTACGCACGCCGAGCTCTCCTAGGGTGTCGCCCGCCTGAGGTCGGGCGAAAAAAACATGAAGCCAGCCCCCAATGTCCATTTGTAGGACCTCAGATGACGCAGCTCCGATTGGCGCATCATGTTCCTGTAAGTAGTGTTGATGCCAATGGCCAATGGCCTCCACCACCAGCAACTATGCCAAGAAGACGAGCAGGCCGAGGGCCAGGGCCAGAGCAGCAGCGGGGGGTCCAGCGAGTGCCCAGCAGGGCGCCCCAGAGGCCCTTCCGTAGACCCCCCGGCGTGGGAGGAGCGCCCCTGATCATGCGGGTGCAGCAGGCACAGAGCATAGATCTGCCACAACAACAACAGCGGGGAATGGAAGCAGAGGAGTTGGAGCCTTCTGAGGTCTATGGGGATGAAGAAGAGTTGGAAGAGGAGGTCTACGGCGCCCAACACTTCGACTGGTACGAAGAGGACGACGACAACTACTATCAGTGACTATTTTCTATGTACAATGTTGCTCTCTGTCATCTTTCGTGCAATCCCGACGTTGGGGTGGTTCGTTGCCCCACACCTTTGCTATGTTTTATATTCATGCACTTTTGCTGCGCTTGGCGTATCGTCGAGGCTGTTTCGTTCGTTGTCCCGCTTCCAGCGTTTCCTGGCAATGTGCACTCTCCAGTGTGTGTGTGTGTGTGTGTGTGTGTGTGTGTGTGTGTGTGTGTGTGTGTGTGTGTGTGTGTGTGTGTGTGTGTGTGTGTGTGTGTGTGTGTGTGTGTGTGTGTGTGTGTGTGTGTGTGTGTGTGTGTGTGTGTGTGTGTGTGTGTGTGTGTGTGTGTGTGTGTGTGTATAATGGTTTGGGAAACGCAAGTCAACGACTGAACTTCACGCTCCACTGAAGCGACTAAACGGTTACACACAAGTGTCTAACTCGAAAGCCAACGTTCTGTAACTATCCTCGTGTTCTCTCCAGGCAATCGGCCTCCATCACCCTGGCGCTGGCCCTCGCCTTCGACCGTCTGGCGGCCGTGACCTCTCCAGTGCTCTACTGGAATCACGGCAAGTTCCTCAGTCCCCTTCTGGGATGCTTGGCCTGGTTCTACAGCATCGCCGACGGCGCCTTCATGTTCTGGGGCGCTGACTCGGCGAAGATTGTCGCCAACTGCTACATTTTCACCTCCTCCAGCGAAGGTGAGCAACTTGGAAACGCGCTAAGTGCTTCTGCTTGCAACGCAGTGGTCACATCCATCTTGCTTCAGTGTTCAACGAGTTCCAAGCCGTCCACAAGCCAACTCTGCTCGTCGTCCTGCTCGGCGTCTACGCGCTCATCGCGCTGGTGACCTTCGCGAGAATTCGAGCGGCCAAGCGGCGACACGAGAACGTCTACGAGGCGAAGAAGAAGATGGGCGTGAGCGCTTTCTGCGCTTGTGCGTCCTCAAGTGCTTTCCAACCACCCTGCACGACTTCCAGCTGAAGATGGCGCGCATGCTGGGCGTCGTCTCGCTTCTCTACCTGGTGACCCAGATGTCGAGCCGGCTCTTTCTGGCCGTGATCCACGTCACTCTGCCGGTGACGGAGCGGACAAAGTACGGACCCTACGCGCGCAACTTCATCCTTCTCAACAGCGGCGTCAACCTATTCATCTACCTGTGGTTCGTTCAGCTCTGAATGTGGTTGGAGGGTGAGACTACAGGTTGGAGGGAGGCAGGGGCTTTCAAAGTGCTATTTCAGGCTGAGCTCCGAATTCAAGCTAGCCTTTTGGGGTAAGGTCCACGAAGCCACAACGATGAACGTCGGCGGCGCCAACACTACAGGACGGCGCGAGGCTTGGAAGAAATACTAGGCCTAGACCCAAAATTGCACATGGAATTTGTTTTCAGTAGCTGAAGAAATTCCGTGATTTCTGCACACCTCGACTACATACCGTATGCTGCTCGCGTATTGTTGATTTCTGCACATACATATTGTCTACACCTCGTCTATCCTCTGACATAACACTCCATATACTACACGTGAAACATACACATTTGATTTGTTGTATCACTCCAACAATCGTTATGCCCTCTTCTGGGCCTCAAGAAGCTGCTCGCGTTCTTCCTCAGAGGAGCTTTCCAGCTTGATTTCGAACAGCTGACGGATCTGCTCGTTGGAAAACGACTCCAACTGTTCAGCCGTCAGATTTCTACCCACGCCTCCATCGCTGTCCACTGATTCCTCGGAGGAACTCAACTGCTTCGAGATATCGTTGTAGTAGTCCTGAAAAAAGGATTTGGAGTTACGACAACGCTATGACGACAAGGTGTCTTAGGTGGCACGCGCGAGGTGCACACCTACGTAGATACTATGCTCAACTGGATTCAGTAAGAAATCATCAACCAATGCAAAATCTCAACTGTGTGCAGTAGAGAGAGAGTTCGACAGCAGCACTTTTGGGTGAGCAGACGGCCAATCACGAGACACCACAACCTTTCGCCGGCACCGCGATTACCACGGGAACCAAAAGGAACGTGAACCACACACCGGCATTCCAACAAATCCACCAGATCAGGCGTGGGAGTACCTACTAAGTTTGGCGTCTCGACCTGCCAAGCCCGAAGGAAGGTCTGCGCCAGGGCAGGCTCCACGTCTTTGTGCGCCCTGAAGTCCTGTCTGACCAGGCCGTCGCCCAGCTCTCTCATCTCTCTGGGAAGCCGACGGTGGAGTCTCAGCAGTTGGCGATACAGTGAGAGTGCTTGCGAAGACATTGGTGCGTCCTTAACTTCACAGGAGGATCAGCGGTGCCACCAGGTCGCTTGGGATCGAATCTGCCCGTCAAACAACAGGCGTGCAGAGTTGTATCGTTGTGTGTGTTGAGGTCTCTGCGCCGTGCGTCTACATAGCGTCGAAGGAATGCCTGGTGCGCAAAATAGCCTCCAAGTGGTTAGACAAACAGAAAGGCCGATATGTACCTAGGTCAGCGATTTTGGGTTGACGCGAGACGGGACATTGTAAATCTTAATGTCGAAGCATTAAGCATTAAGGTCAATTAAGCATAATCTACAGTTTACAGTTCCAATTCAGGCGGACCACTTCCGTGCAAACAAGACACCGTCACTTGTCACATGTCTAACTAACCCACCGAAATGTAACCCCCCCCCCCCCCCATAAAGAACCATGCCATACCTACAGTGACAGCTGCACAACCCAACATGCTCGAAGTCGAAACTGAGATGTACCTACAAGCCGAGCAATTATACTGCCGTGAAGGCGTTAACGCTGGCTTTGACAATGAAGGAATGACATGCGTACGGCATAGCGGACCCACACATGAAGGTGTTTACACTGTGCCGATCGTCTCCTACATTGGAAAGTTCTTCGCACACATGCTGCCGCCAAAACCTACATATACGCATCCAATGCTGTGTAACGGGCCTCGGAAACAAGACGCGCCGGAAAGTTAGTACGTACTTCTCGCGACAGCATGCAGTGCACATGCAGTAGTTTCTGTTGTAGTAATCTGGCACTTGTTTAGCGTTTGGCTGGAGCATGGGGCCGACTGTAGGTAGCAACAGGATGCGTCAAGGCACCAAACCGTTCGTGATGAAGCGAGAGCTGGTCCAGTTGGCGGTCTCGCTTGTACACACGCTGCTTGGCTCTAGCGTCACCTTCAAGGTGGGCCTTATGAGCCCGCTCGAGTACCACATACGGTCCTTCATTGCCGACAGCGGACACGCCGGAATCTCCTCCGCCAGGGTATGTGGGATACCGTCGATTGCTGCCTGCACTTCCCGGAAGTACTGTAAGTGTGTAATGACGCGGCAATCTAGTCTCTCTATATGTGTGTATTTTAAACACGTTTTGGAGGTCCGGGGACTACAAATTAATATATAGCCAAGCCGGCTGTGCCACTATGTACATGGCGCACGTAGCTTGTGACCTTTCTGGGCGCCGCCACACGACGATCAACATCATATTCGTCCTTAGTCTAGCCCTGGTCTAGCCTCCAGAGGCGTCAATGTGTTGCTGCTGCAGGTGAGCTTCCGCTGGGGCCTGGTGACCAGCGCCTACTCTTTGGCGCAGGCCGTGGTCTTCTACCCCAGCATCCTGTGCCTCGAGCGCTACGGCCGGCGCTTCACCATCTTCTTCCTGGCCAACTTCCTAGCGATGGCCAGCATGGTACTGCACTACGCCTCCGTCCCGCTGGGCAGCTTCTGGTTCCTGGTCCTGGGCCGCTTCCTGGCCGGCGCCGGCTTCATCTCCACCCTGTACACCTCGACCTACCTGGTGGAGTGCTTCGGCGACTCGAGGTTCTCCAGCCAGCTGGCCAACCTGCCCACAGTGGGCACCCTGGTCTTCATGGTGCTGGGCGCCTACGTGGGCGCCCCCGAGCATCTTGGCACGCCCCACTTCTGGAACTGCACCTTCCTACTCTGCCTGCCGCCCCTGGCACTCTACTCCCTGGCAGGCTTCTTCCTCCCAGAGTCGCCCAAGCACCTCTACCAGACCAAGGGGGACGAGCAGAAGGCCAGGAGGGCCGCCGAGTTCTACTCGGCAGGCACGGTCGACTGGCCAGCGCTCAAGACGGAATACGACGACGAGATGAGAGTCTCCAGGGTATGAGTGACTACACCAAACGTCCTTCAAGTGGCAGTCGTTTTTCAACTGTGCAGTAAAGATCAGAGTATCAGCACCCCATTAGCTGGTTGCCTACGCATTGACCTGGAACGACGTCAACCATTGTAGTATGTACATTCAGAGACCCACTCTTACCTTCGTACTCAGGAACATTCGAGTGCGCCAATCAAACAGACTGCGCAATTATCCTTTTCTCAGGTCCACAGGGGCCGCATGCGCCTGGGCACTCTGTGGAAGCTGCCCCAGTACCGCTGGCCCCTGCTGGTGACGCTTGTCATTAGCGGGACCATAGCCTTCGGCGAGGTGGAGGTGGCAGAGAACTACTCGGTGGAGATCATCGTCTCTGAGAACAAGAGTCACGGCCCCGACAGACATCAGGCCGCCCTGGCCAACACCTTCTTCATTCAGACCTGCGGCATACTCACCACACTGCTCTCAGTACTGCTGGTGGATCGGTGAGCTGGGAGCACTTCGTTGTACACATGTACTGGCATCAGTTTGTCGACATGACGCGAAGCGAAAGTCACAACCAGCAAGGTCGTTGTGCCTCACATCCAACGCAGCACTATTGATCTAGCGTAGTGCGCTCACCAACAGTTTCTGGATGGAACATTTCCTCTTCAAAGAAAGAGTACCTGGTCAGTCGCTCCAATTTAGCTCTGGCCGAAGGCCGATGACGCTGATCGGCGTGGGCATGGGCGTGCTGGCCTCTCTGCTACTGTCCATTCGCTACCTGTTCATGTCGAACCACCACGGCTGGCTGCAGGCCGCCGTCGCCATTCCCGCCCTCTCGCTGGGCAAGAGCTCCATGTACGTGCAGATCGCCGTGCTCGCCCTATTCGTCGCCGAGGCCACCCCGCAGTCCACGCGGTGAGCCGCCGAAAGAAGTTTGTAACGAGCTTTGTAATTAGACGCCAAGATCCACATGGCAGATAGGAGTACGAACGCCAGTTGACAGCCGTCGTTGAGACCATGAAACCGAGACTTGAAGTTCTTTCCTCGTCGCAGCCGACCGACGCTTCTCTTCTCCCTCGTTCAGCTCCTTCACGACGCTCTCGTCCCTGGCGCTGTGCGAGATCTACTCGGCGCTGGTGCTGTTCGCCTACCCGCTGGTGGAGGAGTTCTACGGGCCCTTGCCCTTCCACCTGGCCATGTTCGTGCTCTGCCTGGGCTCCTTCCTCTGGCTCTGGCGCTACATCCCAGAGACCATGGGAAAGAGCGTGGCCCAGGTGGGCGCCGCCTGGCCCGGCGCAGAGGCCGCGCCCCAAGCCGACGACGTCGACGGCCATCGGGTGGCCTACAAGGTCGCCATGGAGAGTACCTCTCTGCTGGATTGAGACAATGAGACATTGGCGATCTGGAGATGACGGCGCTACTGTATTTTTGCACCGATTCGACTACAGGCTACGAGTAGGCTTTCCCCAACTCTTGGCCGATTCATCACCGTGGTTCTCTTCCTGATTCGCTGCACCTGGTGATTGTATGACGTGGGATGAGTTGTGAGCGTTCTTCTGTTCGAATATGAATCCAACCACAACGCTGACGCATCAGTATTCTAGTTTATAGTCAAAGTTGTGCAATCTCGCGTATGTGCCAAGTGCTAGTAGAAGCGGGTAAACAAAGTTCCATCCCGGACAATACATTGTTTGACAACAACAACATCAAACACTCAGGATCGGCGGGCGTCGCTATTCTCTAGACTCTACAGCCGTTCTTCATAATCCGCTTCTCCAATCGCCGGATCAATCGGCAGTCTTGACTTGAACTGCCGGCTTGGGAGTAGTGGCGTTGACTTTTGAGACATCTTCGACATCACAGCAGCAGCAGCAGCAGCAGACGACATGCTGCAGATATCGATGGAAGTACCCTCTAGTGGAGCAGGCCAGGACCACATACATAGGGGTTGCTCATAATAGTGAGCAGATCGATCCCGGCGTTGTAGAGGACGTAGTTGGAGGCGAAATCTACCGTAGAATGAGTAGAACGGTAGAATGAGTCGAAAAGGAGCACTTCGAAGCAGACGAAGCGAAGGCGGCCAGGGCCAACTTCAGCTCGATTGCTCGAGTTGTGGCTCGGATCCTGGCAATCAGAGCAGTATCCCTGTGTACCGGGTGTCCCAAAAATCCAGCCCCCCCCCCATCCCCAGCAAGCTGTAGAAAACTTTACGCTGTGAAACTTACATAGATTAAAGACCAACGTCTTGGCACATCTGATACCAAATTTCAGCATCCTATACCCACCCGTGCGGGAATTGTGGCACAAAACGCAAAATTGGTCGCGGTTGCTGGCCCTCGTGGAGGAGGCCGCCCAGCAGCAGGAGATGCTTGCGCGCCCAGATTTGGTGCTGGCAGATAATCTTTGATTTGATCGTTGGCGTGCGCGCAACAAGCTACAATTTTCGTTCCAAGACCATTCGAAGGCGTCATGTATCCTCTTCAAAATGGTACAAATTGCATCAAATTAACTCCAATGTACCGAAAGTTGTAGCCCACAGAAGCCAGCGAGTCTTAGGAATATGACCAATTTTGCGTTTTGAGCCACAAGTCCCGCACGGGTGGGTGTAGGACACTGAAATTTGGTATCAGATGTGCCAAGACGTTGGTGTTCAATCTGTGTAAGTTTCACTGTGTAAAGTTTTCCACAGCTTGCTGGGGATGGGGGGGGGGCTGGATTTTTGGGACACCCGGTAGGTGCCGTGACCGTTGGCCGTCATCGAATGCTGTTCTCTGATTACGTGCTGCCAACGAGTTGCTCACACACTTGTCTAGGCACTTCTTCGATCACTGCGAGAAATCAACTGAAATTGTGTCGTCGCACGCATCACGTAGGACAGTCGCCGCGATGCAATTGGCATCACCTAAAGCACACTGGGGAAATGTAAGGGTGCAGATTGCGTTTCCATATCTCCATTCACTAGGCGCACAAAGACGTCGTCTCCACAGCTCGCGATGCCAGCAACGGGCGGGTATCGCCGGCGACTTCGAAGCTCGGCAGGAGCTGGGCGAAGACCTGGGCTGGCGTCCGGCCGCGACTCTCGGGCTGGAAGAAGTGGAGGGCGGCGGCCACCAGCAGATTGCAGAGGATGAAGGGAAGGAGGCCCGGTCCGCCCCACGCTTCCACCGAGGGCAGGAACAGAAGGAGGTAGGGGAACATGACGACCTCTCGCGCCACGGTACCTACAAAATACCGCTGCTGTTGGGATCTACAATTTCTGGAAAATTCGTCTCGACTCTCTCTCAACTCCTCACCCAGCGCAGTGACGGCCGCCCTGTAGCGCGTGACGGTCATTTCAGCGGGCAGGAATTGGCACAGAGTCTTGGCGCCCGCGGCCACGAAACAACAGCCCGCTAGCAGCGACGCAGCGCAGAGGTGTAGACTGAACTCCACGCTGATTCCGACGCTCTGAAGTAGAAGGGCGGTATCATTTGACTATCGGCGCACTATATATGTGACCGGGAAAATCCGTCTTCAGTGAAAGCGCGGATATCCGGGTTTTCACTAAGTTGGTTAGTGAATACCCGGATATCCGGGTTTTCACTGTTGAGTTAGTGAAAACCCGGATATCCGGGTTTTCACCGATAGGTTAGGGAAAACCCGGATAATTCTCCGAGAGGCTCAAAATCGCGCAATACACTGCTATAACGTATAATTCTATTGCCTGAAGGTCGTTTGGTTCCTTCCAAATCAGGCTATGCTTAGGCTCGCCCTGCGCCCACAGTCCACAAGAGTCAGCCGGCGTCGCAGTCTGGCGGGTCGAAACTTAGGCTTAACGCGACCGGTGACCGACTTCAGGGAGCGCGGAGCGCGCCCTGAAGTTGGTGGTCGCGCTAAGCCTCAGTTGAGACCCGCCAGGCGCGACGCCGGCCGAGTTTTAGTGCAAACTGTAGGTGGAATAAACACTCCTCCGTGTAATTCACCTCCTGCTCAGGCCGGCTGTGCCCCTTCCCTGCTAGCGCTTGCGACAACTTTCAGCTACGTGCAAGCTGCAAGCGGAATGCACATCCCCTTACACTTAACCTCCTGTTGAAGCCGGACGCGCCAATTGGCCGCAAACATTGGGCGTTGCGAAAGGGCGGCTCGGCAACCATGCACTGTATTACGTAAGAACACACGCATCGCACTCCACAACGCTTGTTTCGCACAACAAACAGCGCGACTTGTCATTCAAAAGCACTCGTTTCGTCACCAGGATTCGAAACTATAGGAGCCTCGATTTCTAGGCTATTTCTTCGAAAGGGTTTGTGAAAGCACAGCTTATCACGATTTTCACTAACCTCCCATGAAATCTCGCATATCCGGGTTTTCACTAAACTTTCAGTGAAAACCCGGATAATTTGAGATTATCCGGGTATTAACTAACTTGTCAGTGAAAACCCGGATATCCGGGTTTTCACTGGATCCGGGTAGTCACGGTAGGTATATATGCCGACGACGCAGGGTGACCCATAAGATACTTGTTAACCGGCTTCAACGTTCATTCTGACGTTCAGTAACTCAAGTTGTTAAAGTTCCTTAACAACGGTTGTAATTCCGGCTGAAATTGAAACTAAAACGCTTCTATGGGTCACCCCGTTTGGACCGAGTTCTAGCTGCACGGACCCCAGCATAAGCGAAGAGGGCTGAGAGTAGCAGGGCGACAGAGGTGCCGATCTGCGTCCAGATGAGATGTGGTCGCCGGTTCACCCATCTGACAGCAATGACGCTGACAATTGAACCGACGACGGACGCCACCGCTCGGCCAGTCGTGTATAGCTGGGCCGTCTCCAGAGGCAATCCACAGTGCACCAGGTAGGCTGCGTACGGTCACAGATAAAGGTATGTACAGTATGCGGCGACGAAGGAGCGATAGCTGAAGCTGACGTACCCGTGGAGTAGTAGTTCAGCGACGCTCCTAGTCCAAGTGACGGTGGTGCGTCAGCGCAGCAATGGAGTCCAAATCAACAAGGGCGATGTGGACATTGTCCCGCTGTCGGTCGAGCTTCCGGTGGTGAAAGCCGCTGTCTTCCTCAATCTCGGCGTACTTGCCAAAGAGGAAGTGGAATCCCTGCGACAGGAGCGTCACAGGCGGGCGAAGATCCCACAGTTGGCGGTGAAATGGTAGTTCAAGGCTGTCGGTGAACACCGCTACCATTCGCGGCTCATTGCTTGTGCATGGCAGCAGGCTAAGCTGCTGCTCGACAAGCTCAAACATCTTCAGTCTGAAAGCAGCTGTGTACGCCTCGTGATACAAGGTGAGGAGTGGCTTATGGACTACGCTTAGTCACACCCTCCCACGGCATGCTGCTTGCTCGATTGAGAAGGCGCGCGCGGGCGCTCTCCGCGACTTACGTCGCACCTTGTAGCTGACGCGGAAAACAGTCGGTACGCGCTGCCCAGCTGGCAAATTTCACCCACTCGGTTCGAGCACGCAAACTGCGCGGATCTCACCAGCCCAATCCCAGCACGCAAATTCGGGCACAGCGCAACATCTCAGCCATCAAATTCGCAAGCGCAAATGCAGCCGTCTTGCTAGCCCAATTCGAGGATGCAAAACCAAAAGCGCAAACTCAAGATCGTAAAAGCGAGCCGCTCGCAAACACTATTTGGCACGTGAATGCTAGCATCTGACGCACCTAACCCGAGGTCGCAAATGCGGGCACCTTAGCTCACCCCGCAAATGCGGGCATCTCACGAACCCCAATCCAAGGTCGCAAATGAGGGCACCTCAGAGCACCCGCAAATGCGGGCATCTCGCAAACCCAATCCGAGATCGCAAAATGCGGGCATCTCAGCGCGCCCGCAAATGCGGGCATCTCACGAGCCCCAATCCGAGGTCGCAAATGCGGGCACCTCAGCGCACCCGCAAATGCGGGCATCTCACGAGCCCCAATCCGAGGTCGCAAATGCGGGCACCTCAGCGCACCCGCAAATGCGGGCATCTCACGAATCCAATTCGAGGTCGCAAATGCGGGCACCTCACGGACCCAATTCGAGGTCGCAAATGCGGGCACCTCAGCGCACCCGCAAATGCGGGCATCTCACGAATCCAATTCGAGGTCGCAAATGCGGGCACCTCACGGACCCAATTCGAGGTCGCAAATGCGGGCACCTCACGGACCCAATCCGAGGTCGCAAATGCGGGCACCTCAGCGCACCCGCAAATGCGGGCATCTCACGAATCCAATTCGAGGTCGCAAATGCGGGCACCTCACGGACCCAATTCGAGGTCGCAAATGCGGGCACCTCAGCGCACCCGCAAATGCGGGCATATCAGCGGGGAGCGCGCAACTCGCCGTCTGAGCTAGGTACATACGGATGGGCCGCTCGTCCGCCCACATCGCGCGTTTGCAAATTCGTCCGACTTGGTCCCTGCAGATTCGACACAGCAGCAGGCACGTGACTCGGTCGCCTTTTCCCTCAACAAACGGACTGCGAACTGGCGGGGGGGAGCGCGCAACTCGCCGTCTGAGCTAGGTACATACGGATGGGCCGCTCGTCCGCCCACATCGCGCGTTTGCAAATTCGTCGGACTTGGTCCCTGCAGATTCGACATAGCAGCAGGCACGTGACTCGGTCGCCTTTTCGCTCAACAAACGGACTGCGAACTGGCGGGGGAGCGCGCAACTCGCCGTCTGAGCTAGGTACATACGGATGGGCCGCTCGTCCGCCCACATCGCGCGTTTGCAAATTCGTCGGAGTTGGTCCCTGCAGATTCGACACAGCAGCAGGCGCGTGACTCGGTCGCCGTTCCCGCATTGGGAACGGTCGACTGACGCCCATTCATTCAGTTGCGCAATCGGCTAGGCAACGAGCCGCCGCAAGCAGGAGACGGCGCGGCGTCGAAACAGCGCCGCCCTTCCACAAGCCACGGCTGGCCGCCGCTGCAAATTTCGACTCTACATTCGTCGGCACGCAACTCTTGGCCATCCGATTTGTGTCAGCAATCGCCCAATTCGAGGTCGGAAATGGGGGGCATCTCAGCGTCCCACTTTGGCACTCTTCCAGTAAGAGCACTGAGTCATGGCAACCAGCTGTTTTAGTTTGTAGTGTATCCAACATCTACCTAGCATCGAGCAGCACACGATCGTGTCGGCCCAGTCTGAGATCAGAGTAGGTCTTAAACGAGCTCTTTCCTCTCTTCAATTTCAACAACAGGATTTTGGAATCTGCCAACTATCCGTCACGGCTAGAACTCCGGCTAGAATGAAGGTTGCTTACTTCTCAACGACCGCCACTGGTCAGTTGGCTACTGGGAAGGCGACTCGCTTCATTGTGGATCTTGCATTTGACGTGGATTCCACAGCTCTTGCGCTTCGAGTGGACGAAGTGTATGTCGCAGGGCTCCCTGTTGAGTTTGCGGGACACCTGCTCTATGTCCAAAGCCCGTGCGCGTCGCCTGCTTCGGTCAACGGCGCCCTCCGGCCAGTGGTGACGTCCTTCCTTGCACCCTCCGTGACGACGAACGACGGCGACTGGACGCTTGTGGTGCCGCACGGTGCCAGCCAGCCAGTCCCTGTCACCCTACAACATCGGAGGACGCTTCGCCAGATTGAGCTGTCTCTCCTGGACAGCGTGTCTACCACTGTGGTTCCCATTTCCGGCGTCCGCTTTGCCTGCCGCCTGACTTTCGTCCCACTTGAATGAACCGGTGGTTGTTTTCTTTCTCTCTCGTTCTCTCAGCATTTCACCGTCTCGAATCGCAACTACCCTCACACAGAACGATCCGTAGAACGAGACAATGGCAAATCCGACAGAGCTGTCGCGCGACGGAAGCGGCCCTCGAGCTGCCGCCGTTGCATACGCGCTGGCCAGACTGACTCTGGCTGGAAGAGAAGCCTACCTGGCTCGCCTACTCGACCACGACGACGACGCCGATGTCCGACTGTTGCTCCGCCGGACACTGCAAGTGCTGCCGCTCACTGTGGTCGCCTCTCTCGTCGAAGAAGCCTTCCTAACGACGCTGCTTGGTTAGTGTTTTGAGACACTCACTTACACGTTGGGAAGGCCGACTACATCGGGCACGATTCAGGGACAGCTACTCGTGTTGGTGACGGCAGCGGGCGCACAATCTGCGGTGCCTTCCTTCGACTGCTGAAACGGTCTGGTCAAGTCACCAGAGATGAAGCGGCCGTCATCTTCGGCAAGCCGGGCAGAAAGCGAAGGCAGTGATCTGTGTCGATCGTCGTCGTCGTACTACCCCTGGTCTGTCCTCGCTAGCACAACGAAGGAAGTGTGTGTTGTTGGTCCGCTCTGCCACATATGAACATGCATGCGTGTGTATGTACATGCGCATTTTGTTCGACACAGCGGCTCTATTCACTCGTTTCGAGCACTAATATCAGCTACATATAGCAGTGCGTCATACTGCGCCCGCCTTTCTACTTCGCTAGAACGACGTATGGAATCGCCCGACGAAAATAGGAAGCAGCTGTGGCGTGAAATTGCGAATCTCTACGGGTCTACAGAACACAAGGCTGGCCAAGCTTACAGTTCTACTCGTGGATTCTGGGCTTACCTGAAGAGCTCTGGCTACCGCATTTCGCTAGCCGAGACTCGGCAGGCTCTTCGCTGGGCCTACCCAGATCTCACACGCTTTCGTCGACGCCACAATAACTTCGTCCGCAGAGCATATCTGGTCTTCCAGGTCTGTCGATTGAGAGACCATGTCGTCTCTTTCTCCGGCAGACGGTCGCTTGTCTTCAGCCCGACAGGTGCTGGGAACTGGACACACTGAAAGGGAGCAAAGGCGACTTGAAAGCCATCCAGGCCAAAGGAGGAGTGTTGGTCGTAACTGACGTCTTCAGCGGCTTCACTCAGCTGAGGCCACTTGCTGCCGACAGTGGTGAGAAGGTCACACAAGCACTCGCCGACATCGTCAATGTCAGCCACCGGTCTCCAAAAATTGTGCAGTCGGACCTCGGCGGCAGCTTCCGAAGCGCCACGTTCAG